>PVIR01010551.1:0-23860 GCA_004026965.1 Petromus typicus | reverse complement strand
ATTTGTAGACTAAAAATCAAAGGGTGGAAAACAATATTTCAGCAAGACCCCAAAACAAGAAGGGGTATAGCAATTTTGCTTTCAAAGTAAACTTCAAGGTAAAAATAAGCAGAAAGACAAAGGACATTACACACTAGATACTAACTTCTTAATATTCCAACAAGAAGTGATAACACTTGTAAATACATGTGTGTCGAATACTGAAGCACCTATCTTCATAAAACAAACGCTACTGGAGCAAAACAAACAAGTATAAAAATCAAATAGACACTAAAGCAATCTAGTTGGTAGCCTCACTACCTCACATTTTCAAAGAGCTAGATCAATGAAACTAAAATTCAGAGCTGAACCATGACCTTGAATTTAAGTACTTAGCAGATCTCTACAGAGTGACCCGCCCTACCACAACAGTGTACATGTTCTTTTCAACAGGCTATGGAGCTTGCCCCAAAACAGATCACACCCTAGCCCACAAAGCCTGCTTAAATAAATACAGAAGAATTGAAATCACCCATGTTTACTAGTAGACCAGAGCCCCCAAAAGCTAGAAATTAATCATACAAGAAACCACAGTCCATTTAGAAGCCCCTGAACACTCAAGAAGAGGAAATGTAGAAGAAATTAATTTCCAGAAGCAAATGACAATGCCAGTACAATACACGAGAACATACAGGACAAAATGAAAGCAGACCTAATCGGGAAACTTATTACAATCAGTGTTCTCATAATAGAGCAAGCTCAAATAAATAATCAAATGAGAAATTTTGAGATACTAAAAAAACAGCAATCCTAGCCCAAACTAAAATTAAATAGAGATACCATAAACATCAAACTGGAATTTAATGAAAACAAGATTTAAAAGGAACAACATAAAATTAACAAATCATAGAGCTGTTTTTTAAAAAAAATAAACAAAATAGATAAACCTGTGGCCAAACTCACTAAAGAAAGAACAAAAGACCTACATCAATGCATTTAGAGATGAAAAATGTGACGTTACATTTGATATCTTCAAAACCCAGATGATAATAGCTTCTATGAAAAATTACAGTCCAAGAACTTGGAAAATTATAAAGAAATAGAAAGATTCTGAGAACTATAGAAATTACCAAAACTAAACCAAAAAGGTATAAACATTTTTAACACTCCAAAAACGATCAATGAAACTGCATCAGTAATAAACACATACCAACTTCAAAAAAAAAAAAAAAGGAGAGGGATGTCACTCAGTGGCACTGCATCTGCCTGGCAAGTTCAAGGTCTTGAGTTTGATCCCCGTACTGCAAACAAAAACAAAAGAAAGCGCAGGAGCAGATGGATTTACTGCTGAATTCTACAAAAGCTTTAAGGACACTACATCACCCATACTCCTCAAAATCTTCAAATAATTGATATGGAAAGACTGCTTCAAAACTTAGTTTTGGAAAGCAGGGTCACTTTCATCTCAAAACCAGACAAACACCCAGTTAAAAAAGAAAACTACATGGACTCTGTATAGCAATTTTGGAAGTGTGGCCATTTTGACTGTAGTGTTTCTTCCTACCCAGGAACAAATGATGTCTTTCCATTTTCTGATATCCTCTTTGATCTCTATTTCCAGAGTGTTGTAATTTTCAAAGTAGAGGTCTTTTATATCCTTTGTTAGATGGATTCCTAATAGCATATTGGCAGGGCTGTAGAGAGAAAGGAACTCTTCTCCACTGTTGGTGGGAACATAGACTGGTACAATGACTCTGGGAATCACTGTAGTGATTCCTCAAAAACCTAGGATTAAAGGTCCCATTTGACACTGCTTTTTCCCTGCTGTGTATATTCATGAAAGAATTAAAAGCATCATATCACAGAGACATATGTACATCTATGTTTATGACAGCAAGCACAGTTTGTAATAACTAAATCTTGAAATAGCCCAGATGTCCATCAGAGGGAGATAGGATAAAGAAGGTTTTGGTTTTTTGTTTGTTTGTTTGTTTTTTTTAGACAGGGTCTCGCTTTGTGGTTCAGGCTGGCCCTGAGCTCAGCCTCAAACTCACATCACAGCAACCCTCCTGCCTCTGCCTCCCAAATCCTGGGATTACAGGCATGATCCACCACGCCCGGCACTATGGTATGTGGTACTGATTGCTGCTGGGCGTGAGTCTCCATGCCCAGTATTGTATGTGGTTAACTGGGGATTGAACCCAGGCCCTTGCACTTGCAAGTCAGAGCCGGAACCATTGAGCTAAATCCCTGGCCCCAAGAAGATGTATTTTTGTAAAATGGAGTATTATTTAGCCATAAGAATTAGAGACATTTGTAACTAAATGGATGCAAATTGAGACAATACTCAAAAGTGAAATAAATAAGATACACATGTGTAAATACTGCATGATTTCTCTAGTATGGGAAACTGACAGTGTAAGTGAGGTCCGAAATGTATAATAGGTATTGTGAAAAAGGGAAAAAAATCTTCAAAGGGGAAGGGGAATTGTGGGCAGGGGAGCAAAGAAGAGAAAAGAATTTTGAAGGTAAAAAAGAAAAAATGTAAGCAAAGCTTGTGAATATAAGGGATGAAGGGACTAGAGGGAGGAAAGGAGAATGGGAAAAAATAGAATCAAAATATATTATGTATAGGTACAGATTCTCAATTATGAATGTGAAAATAATGTATACTTAAAATGTACCCAAAAACCTCAATTATTTTTCTTAAAGACAGGGTCTTGGTTTGTAGTTCAGGCTGGCCCTGAGCTCAACCTCAAACTCATAGCAGTCCTCCTGCCTCTTCCTCCTGAGTGCTGGGATTACAGGCATGAACCATCATGCCTGGCTCTGTGGTGTGTAGTACTGAACGCTGGTGGGCATGAGTCACCACTCGCATCATTGTTATATGTAGTTACCGGGGAGTAAACTCAGGTCCTTGCACTTACAAGGCAGGCATCGGAACCACTGAACTAAATCCCGGCCCTAAACTCAATTTTTTTAAAAAAGAAAACTACAGGTAATTTCTTTAATGAACATAGAAGCAAAGAATTCCTCAAAAAGATATAGGCAAAGAAAATGCCACACATAATCAAAAGAATGGTTCCAAGGATATTTTACCATATGCCAATTAATACATGTAATACACCACATAAATGAAGCAAGGACAAAAACCACATGATTGTATCAATTGATGCAGAAAATAACTTTTGACAAAATCCAACTTCATACTAACAACCCTCAAAAATAGATATATAAGGACCTTATTTGGATTTGTTAAAGACCACTTATGACAAATCAAAAGCCAACATCATACTGAGTGGGAAAACTCTGAAAGCTTTCCCTCTAAAATGAGGAATAAGACAAAAATGCCTACAAACACCACTTCTGTTCAAGATAGTATTGAAAATACTAGCATGAGAAATTAGGCAAGCGAAATATATAAAAGGGATATTTATAGGAAAAAGTGAAGTCAAGTTGTCATTATTGGCAAAGGACATGAAGTTCCCCCCCCCAAAAAAAATGTTTTAAAATTAATAAGCAATTTCAGCAATGTAAGAAGATAAAGATCAATGAACAAAAACTGATATACTAATTTACACCAATAATTAACTCACTGAGAAAGTAATTGAGAAAATGATAGCACTTAAAATAGCACACACAGGGCCGGGGAGTTAGCTCAGTGGTTCCGGCGCCTGTCTCGCAAGCGCAAGGACCCGGATTCGATTCCCCGGTAACCACATAACAATACTGGGTGTGGAGACCCACACCCAGCAGCAACCAGTACCACATACCACAGTGCCGGGCGTGGTGGCTCACGCCTGTAATCCCAGCACTCGGGAGGCCGAGGCAGGAGGATTGTGATGTGAGCTTGAGGCTGAGCTCAGGGCCAGCCTGAACCACAAAGCGAGACCCTGTCTCCAAAAACCTAAAAAAAAAAATAGCACACACACACACACACACACACACACAAAAAAAAAAAAAAACCTAGGAATTGACCTAACTAAAGAAGTGGATGATGTCTGCAACAAAAGCTACAGGGCTCTGAGGATAACATAAAATGGAAAGTCATCCCTTGTTCCTAGGTAGAAAACCAATATCATCAAAATGGCCATACTATCAAAACTCCTATATAGATTCAATGCAATCCTGATTGAAATCCCAACAGCATATTTCACAGAACTAGAGAAAATAGTCCAAAAATTCATCTGGAACCACAAAAGACCTAGAAGAGCAAAAGTAATTCTAGGCAACAAGGACATGACAAAGGCTATCACAATCCCCAACTTGAAACTATACTACAAAGCCACTGTGATAAAAACGGCATGGTATTCACAAAGAAGTGCATCCAAAGATCAGTGGAACAGACTAGAAGATCTAGAAACAACTCCAGATAGATTAAACTAACTCATCGTTGACAAAGGAACCAAACACCCTGAATGAAGGAAAGATAGCCTCTTTAACAAATGGTGGTGGAAAAACTGGGCTTCAGCTTGCCAAAGATTAAAGCTAGATCTATTTCTTTCACCATGCACTCAACTAAAATCAAAGTAGATTAGAGACCTAAACATTAAAATAGAAACACTAAACCTACTACAAAACAGGTTAGATAAAACTTTGGAGAAAGTTGTCTTAGGGAAAGACTTTGTGAAGAAAACCTCTGAGCATGGGAACTAGCAGAAGGAATCAACAATTGGGATTTCATCTTATTAAGAAGCTTCTATGCAGTGAGAAAAACCACCAACAGAGTGAAAAGACAATCTACCATACCGGACAAAATTTTACTAGCTGTTTCTCAGACAAAGGGCTACTATCTAGAGTATATAAAGAGCTTAAAACAATCAGCATCTCCAAAATTAAAGACCCAATGCATGAATAGGCATCTAAAATAAGCAGACATTTTTCAGATGTAGAAGTAAACGCAGCTAGAAAATATAAGAAATATTCAGCATCACTGATCATTTGAGAGATGCAGATGAAAATAACATTGAGATTCCATTTCACTCCTGAAAGAATGGCTGCTATTACAAAACTGACCAACAACAAATGCTATAGCTTGGTACAACAACTGTGGAGATCAGTGTGAGCATTTCTCAAAAAAACCCAGAATTAGAGGTCTCATTTGACCATGCTATTTTCCTACTAAGTATATAAATGAAAGAATTAAAAGATTCATATCACAGCGACATATGTGCACCTATGTTTATAGCAGCTCAGTTTGTGATAGTTAAGTCTTGGAAACAGCCCAAATGCCCATCAACTAGAGACTGGACAAAGAAGATGTGGATTTTTTAATAAAATGGAGTATTACTCAGCTGTAAAGAATGATAAATTTACTGATTATACTCAAATGAACATACTTTGAGGACATATTCATAAGTGAAATAAATAATATACAAATGTATAAATACTGTATTGTTTCTCTGATAAGAGAAACTGAAGGTGTAAGTGAATTCCAAAATGTATGATAGGTATTGTGAAATAGGAAGAAGATATTCAAAAGGAAAAGGGAAAAAGGTATAGGAGTATTATAAAAATTGATGGCAAATAAAGGAAATAAAGCTTATGTTGGGAGCTTTGTAGGGTACACAGGGGAATGGGGAAAAATGAAATCAAGTTTGTCATGTACTGATACAAACTCTCAATGTTGAATAATGTGGTAATAATGTGGAAATGTGGTAATAACGTGTATGCAACATGTACCAATAAAATCAGTTTATAAAAAAGACACACACAAAAAGACTACAGGGCTTTGAAAAGAAGACTGAAAAGGACTTCAGAAAATGAAAAGTTATCTCCTTATGCTGGATGGTCTGAACCAATATTGTCAAAATGACCATACTTTCAAAACTTACATACAGATTCAACACATTTCCAGTCAAAAATACCAGAAACATTACTCACAGAACTGGAGAAAATAATCCTAAAATTCAGAGGGAAGCAGAAAAATTCTGTACAAAACAGCAAGGAAGGAGGCATCATATTACCTGACTTCAAATTATACTACCAAGAAACAGTGATAAATGTGACCTGGTATTGGCAGTAAAACAGATAAGTAGATCAATGGAATAGAATAGAGATTGCAAAAACACCTTGAGACATACTCAACTCTTTGCTCTTCGGCAAAGGAGAGAATAGTTTCTTTCACAAATGGTGCTGAGAAAAGTGTCTATCTGTACGCAGAAAATTGAAGTTGAACCCATATCTCTTACCATGTACTAAACTAAAGTTTAAAAAGGATCAAACACATAAACATTAAAGAAGGAAGAATGAGCTACTGGGATATAAAACAGGTGAAACCCTTGAATTCATAGATGTAAACTAGGACTATCTTAACAGAAGTCCAAGTATAAAAGAAAGGATAGCAAGAACCAGCAGAGTGAAGAAGCAGACTACAGAATGGGAAAAATATCTTGGCAGTTATTCCTCAGGCAACTAATATCTGGAATAAATAAAGAGCTCAGAAAGATTAGGTCAGAACAAAAAAAGCCCAATAAAACATGGTCAAGTAAAATTAACAGAACAATCAGAAGAAGTATAAATCTGCATAACTATTTTGGAAGTATGACAATGTTCAGTATATTTGCTCTTCCTACCCAAGAACAAAGGATGTCTTTCCATTCTCTGGTATTTTCTTTGATGTCCTTTTTCAGACTACTGTAGTTTTCCATGTAAAGGGCTTTTAATTTCTTCCTTAGATTTAAGTATTTCTCTTTTTTTCTTGAGAACTATTGCAAAAGATTTTGTTCCCCTAGTTTATTTTTCAGTGAGTTTGTTATTATCACACAGGAATGTTATTGATTTGTGAGTGTTGATTTTGTATTCAGCTAAGTTATTGAATTTGGTTGTTAAATCTAAAAGTCTTGGGCCGGGAATTTAGCTCAGTGGTTCCAGCACCTGCCTTGCAAGTGCAAGGTCCTGAGTTCGATCCCTGGTAACCACATATGATACTGGGCGTGGAGACTCATGCCCAGCAGCAATCAGTACCACACACCATAGTGCTGGACGTGGTGGCTCACGCCTGTTTTGCAAACCTCCAACTCACTTCACAGCAATCCTCCTGCCTCTGCCTCCTGAGTGCTGGGATGACAACTGTGAGCCACCACGCCCGGCACTATGGTATGTGGTACTGGTTGCTGCTGGGTGTGAGTCTCCATGCCCAGTATGGTATGTGGTTACAGGGGATCAAACCTGGGCCCTTGCGCTTGCAAGACAGGCGCCAGAACCACTGAGCTAAATCCCCTGCCCTATAGTATTTTTTAAAGATAAATAGTACTATATAAAGAATGAAAAGAAAAGCCCCAGTAGGGAAGACAATTTTGGAAGTCATTTATCTGATAAATAACATATGCAGAATACATTAAGAATTCTCAAAATTCTATACAAAATGAAAAAAACAGTGCTAACATGATCCATACTTTTGAACAGTTCACAAAGTGAAGTGCACAAATGGAAGACACATACATAAACATGCTTAAAATCATTCATCTTTAGGAAAACAGAACATCAAATCACAATGAAATCAATTTACCTAGGATGGCTACAATTAAAAGGCTACAAATGCAAAGTGTTGGAGAAGATTGCTGTTAGGAATGTAAAATGGTGTAACCACTGTGGAAAAGGGCTTGGTAGGTCTTCAAAATATTAAAATACAACTGATCAATTCCAGTCCTAGCTATAATTTACCCAGGGGAAATGAACATATCTTTACACAAAAGTCTATATATAAAAGTTCATAGTAGCATTATTCACAATAATAAAAATTAGAAAAAACAAATGTTCATCAGGTGAAGAGATAAAATATGATATAGCCACACAATTGAGTATTATTCTTCAATAAAAAGAAAGTACAGATACATGGTAAACATAAATTTTGCAAACATCATACTAAATATAAAAACCTGAGCATAAACAGCTATACATTATATTGTTCACTTACACGGAACATGCAGAATGGGCCAATACCTAGTAACAGGAGGCAGATTGGTAGTTGCTTAAGGCTGGAGGGTAGAGATGTGAAGAAATACAAAATGCCTGCCAGTAGATTCCTTTGGGGGTTATGGGAATCTTTTATCTTGATTGCGGTGATTTTTAACATTATTGGATACATTTTTAAGTTCATCTAACTGGACATTTAAGAACAATTAATTTTCTTGTATATAAACTGTATCTCAATAAAGCTGATTATTTTAAAGACACGAAATCAACCCACACTGACCAACAGGAATGCACAAATGCCTGGAAGGAAGGGCAGGAAGGAAAAGTACCCTCCTCAAAAGAGAGGAAATGCCAAAGTCTTTCAAAGCCCTAAATGTAAGCATATGGGAGACTGAAGTAAGAGATTGCTTGAGTCCGGGAATTCAGGGTGACAAGACACGTAAACCGCACATGCACGCACACACACAGACACACACAAGTAATTCAAGAGAGTGAAAAGATGACCTCAGGTCTCCCCAACCCAAAAACACAGACACCTACTACATACAAAATCACAAAAGAGAAATAACATTACCCTTGAGGTGTTAATAAGTCTTTCTTCCACACGGTGCAATCAACATTGGTCTCTGCTATTTTAGCTATTCTATTTTCCCCATTTCTTTTCCTCCTTTCTCTGGGTCTGGCTTTCTCCATGTAGTTGCTCCATCCTTGGGATCTTGAAAGTTAACATCACACATCTGAATCTCAGCACTGATCTCGTAGCCTAACTCCAGATCCATATGACCAACAAGTCATACAGCAGGTCGCCGCAGAGCTCCATCTCAGTAACTCACCAGCTCCTTTAGCTCAGTTTTTCTCAGCCTGAGCTCTTCCACTTCCTCTCCCCTCTCCTCCCTCCTCTTCCTCCTTCTCTACGTGCTTTTGCTGTAAATGAAGTTTACAGACTTTGCAAACTTTGTCCAAGGCAGACTCCCTTCTCTGCCTCCCTTCTCCATCCACACTGCTAAGGTCTGAATGTAAATGTCTCTCAAAATTTACAGGTTGGAAATTATATTCAAAGGCATAGTACTGAAAGATGGGACCTTAGGAAGTGCCTGAGTAATGAAAATTGCACCCTTCTGAAAGAGAATTGTTCATTTACAAAAGAAGCACAGCCCAAAGGATTGTGTTTGCTTTTGTGCTGCTGCAATGGCATAAAGAAGACACCATCTATAAGAATGACTTTCTTGGACTTCAGACCCTTCACAACAGTAAGCAGTATATTTCAGGATTTTCATAAATTATTCAGCCTGAAGCATTCTGTCATACAGCTGACATGGACTAAGACACCATCCATCTACCTCCTAAGTGTCTCTCATCAGACCACGTTCCCTAGATGCCATTCTTGCCTCCCTCGCTGACACCATCTCTCTCCTGGATGACTTCAGCTGCTGCCTCCTCTGCTGGGGAGGGGCATGGTGGCAATGGGTACTTCATGCTCTGCACTGGAGAGATTTGGAAACTCTTAGTTCTTCCATGTCTGGCCTAAAACATGTCAGTAGCTGGCTTGTTACTGCATGGGGAATTTGGCCAAAACACACTTAAGTGAGCCAGACAAGGACTTCTGTAATTTTGCTCCTACCTTTCTGCCTTCCTTGAGCACTCTAAGTATATTGAAATTTTCTAAGCTTATTGTAGGTAGCATTTGTTCTCTCTCTCCCTGTGTGTGTCTCTCTCTCTTCTCTGTCTCTTTCTCTGTCTCTGTTTCTCTCTGTGTCTCTTTCTCTTTCTCTCTCTCTTCTCTGTCTGTCTGTCTGTCTGTCTCTGTCTCTTCTTTGTCTCCATCTCTATCTTTCTCTCTTCTGTCTCTCTGATTCTGTCTGTCTCTCTCATTGTCTCTGTCTCTGTCTCTCTTTCTGTCTCTCTCTCTCTCTCTCTCTCTCCCTCTCTCTCTCTCTCATTCAGCTGCTGCACATGTTGGTTTTGGGCCTACAAAAATGTCCTTTCCACCCTTTTGTCCACATGAGTCCACCCAACCTTGGCTGACATGTTCATGTGTGTACACCAGCTGGTATACCTGGGCAGTCATCCTTTTCTTACATCCTAGTCTGCTCTTCTTGTCCACTGTGCCTGGCTTTACTAGCTTAACTTTCCGAAGGAAAATTTGCTTCTACACTTCTGTGTATGCATGTGTTTGTGTGTGAGCATGCCTCACCACAGCTCCTAACTGCCAAAGCTACACCTTTCCTATCAATTCTTTTAAAACATACAGCTATTGGCCTCCCATCAAACTAGGCTTTTATGCCAAGTTTAAGGAAAAGGGAAGAGTAGCTGACCAATGTATTGTCTTCATGAACAATAATCAACTTAATATCTTCTAGATAAAGAGGAAGCCATAGCATTGATCTGAGGCTGGTAGAATGGCTCTGGGTACTGATTCTGGTAACTCAGTGTAAGGGTCCCCTTCTCATGATACCATCTGACCTACTGCAATGTGTAACATGGAACATTCCCAATCTGACCAGATTGATTTAGGGTCATAAACCTTCCTTGAGATTTTGATTATATGATCATTTGAAATAAAACAAAAATAGATTAAAAATACCTTTATAGATTTTCAGGACAGAATGATTTCATAATTTATTGCTAAAAATAAATTTTAAGACTCTTTCAATGCAAATATTCCTTTCATTATCAAGTACACTTGCTTATTACTAGTCATTAGTAGTAATCAGTGGTGTACTGTGATCTATCAAATCAGGCCTATATTGTCCCAACACTGTCAGCTTGGATACTTTTTCCAGTTCACATGATTTAAGATTTCTTTTGGGCTGGGGATTTAGCTCAGTGGTTCCTGTGCCTGCCTTGCAAGGGCCAGGTTCCAAGTTCAATCCCCGATAACCACATACAACAATCCTAGGCGTGGAAATTCACTCCCACCAACAATCAGTACCACACACCACAATGCTGGTCATGGTGACTCACACCTGAATTCCAAGAACTCAGGAGGCAGAGGCAGGAGGACTGCTGTGAGTACAAGGCTTGCCTGGGCTACACAGTGAATTCAGAGTCAGCATGCACTACAAAAGCAAGACCCTGTCTCAAAAAAAAAAATCTACTGACCATTATTTTTATAACTTTTACTTTTAGAAACCTTGACAACACAACTTTAAGTAATTTTTTAGTTTACTTTGAAACCCAAACCTTTTCCTTTTTCTCTATAGTGAGCACTCAAATAGAAGTGTCTCCTGTCTTAAATACATTCCTTAGTATGTGGCATTGTTTATGCATCTAATTTTTTTCTGATGCTTAGGGGAGGAAACTAGGACCTTCCACATACTAAACATGTGCTATACATTGTGTTGCACCCCTAATTTGATTTTCTAAGCAGTGCAAATGCTGTTTAGCACAAATTCCTCTTTTTATTTCCTTAGTTCTTAATATTCATAAAGCAAGTTTGACACTAGCTTACCTTGACTACCAGTTACATTCTACTACTTATAATTTATTTTAAAGTCGAGTCCTATTTAATCTATTCTTTTCTCAGATTATATCCTGACTTGCCTTAGGTTGGGCTAGACAAAATATTATGGTTTCACAATCTAATAAAGCATTATTCTCATTAATAACAACTCATTTTCTATCTCATTCTTTCGAATGATTCAGTTTTCTGTCCTAAAGTGTACATAATATATTAGTACAATATTATATGTTTACTACTTATAAAAAGACAAATATTTATACATTAATGTGCATGTCATTTCTTCTAATAGGCACCAATAGTAAAAACTTTTGGAAAGCACTGACTCAAACTACTAACCATAAGTCTTGCAATTTAGAGTACTCTCAGGCATGATGGCCTGGAAGACAGTGAAATTTCTCCAAATGAAGTATATACTACATTCATCAAATATGCTAATCCACCTTCTATAAATTCTGCAGTTGTCATAGACCAAAGCACACCATATCAATTTTTTAATTAATTAATTTATTTATTTATTTTTTGTGACAGGGTCTCACTTTGTAGTTCAGGTTGGTGCTGAGCTCAGCCTCAAACTCACATCACAGCAATCCTCCTGCTTCTGCCTCCCAGTGCTAGGATTACAGGTGTGAGCCACCACGCCTGGCATTGTGGTATGTGGTACTGGTTGCTCCTGGGCGTGAGTCTCCATGCCCAGTATGGTATGTGTTTACCAGGGAATTGAACCTGGGACCTTGTGCTTGTAAGACAGGTGATGGAACCACTGAGCTAAATCCCCTGCCCACCATATCAAATTTTACATGATATACTGCATACATAATTAATTCATCTGTATACAATTTGTACTACAACCCTACATTATTAATTAAATTCATAACTATTTCATTAATATTGGCTCTATAAGCCTAATATTAAAATTTGCAACCAAAATTTTTTGTTGCCTATAACAATTACTATAATTTACAATATAACACCCTCAGTGTCTCCAAAAAAGTTCTTAATAATGAGTTCATTATTAAAATCAAAGTAATATAGGCTAGATATATTCAATTTAATTATTATTAGACAGATTCAAACAGAAAGTCTGATCCTATCATACCCCAACTACTCTCAATTGGACAGGTTTTTAGTTAACTGCCCTCCAAACAAATCTAGCCAATACTAGTACTGTTGGTGTCTTAGTTACTTTTCTCATTACTGAGACAAAATAACTAACTCTCAAAGTTATGGAAGAAAAGATTTGTTTAGCTTATAGTTTGTAGATGTTCAAGTAATTCCAAGGCAGGGTGGCATGACAGAGGGGCATCAGAAAAGAGAAACAATTCATGCCAAAGCTGGGCAGCAGAAGGCAGCAGGAAGCAAGTAACAAGCACAGGTTCTTTCTGTCCTTTTATATTGTCTCCAGACCACCCACCCTATGGTGGAAACCAGTCAGGCCCAGGGTAGCAAATCCTTAATTCTACCCAGAACCATGCCAAAACCACCTAGTGAACTAATTTAGTGATCTCAACCCTTAATCTCAGCATCATACACTGCAGGCTCAGCCACTTCTGTAAAATGTCTACCTGTGACTGCATAGGGCTTTGGGGGAACATCTAGACAAAAGTCATAACCATTGGTAATTTTAAATATGGGAACACATTTCTCTAAATTTAATTTCTAATTTCTTTACATTCTAATTCATGTGGTATATTTCCAATTACATTGACATCTGAAAACTACTAGGTTGACCCATATGTGAGACTGCTTACATAGGTTGAAATGATAATACCACACTTGATAAGTTTTGTTAAATTTAAATATGCATCAACAATATTCATGCTCCCTTCCCCAAGTGGAAGAGTATAAATATTAGTTCAAATCTCATAATTACTATTTATTGAATGATAAATATTTTATTTCTTAGAAAGATGTCATATGATGACAAAGGTAATCTTTTGAAAATTCCAGTGAATGTAAAAAAAAAAAAAAAAAAACATAAAGCCAAATGCACTTGATTATCTGAAGGGGTTGTGTATCTTGCCTAAAATTTGTATCTTGCCTAAAATTTGTATCTTGCCTAAAATATATCTTGCCTAAAATTTGTCTAAAGTTGTCATGCAGGGGCTGGAGGTATGACTCACTTGTAGAGCATGTGCTTCATGCTTAGCATATACCAAGTCACATGTTTAATCCTTAGCACACACAAAAATAGTTGTCATGCAAAAGTATGGATTCTTTCCTGCCAGAGTCTGAAAAACAGACTAATCTAGAGGTGAAGAGCATAAGTTCTAGAGACAGTTCCTCCTCTGCTGCTACTAATTTCTAGTCATATGCAGGTGAGCAAGATTGCTTAACTTTCCTGACTTTCTAGTTCCTTGTCTCCAAACTACGATCCTAAATAAAATTTTGTAAAACATTGAAATAACACAGAGAAAGCTTTCATCACACTTATTCTTTTTACTATTAAGATTTTTATTTTTATTATTTCTGTCCCAGGACAATATGAAGGGTGCAACCCTTCAGCTTTTATGCCAAGTTTAAGGAAAAGGGAAGAGTAGCTGACCAATGTATTGTCTTCAAGAACAATAATCAACTTAATACCTTCTAGATAAAGAGGAAGTCATAGCATTGATTTGAGGCTGGTAGAATGGCTCTGGGTACTGATTCTGGTAACTCAGTGTAAGGGTCCCCTTCTCATGATACCATCTGACCTACTGCAATGTGTAACATGGAACATTCCCAGTCTGACCAGATTGATTTAGGGTCATAAACCTTCCTTGAGATTTTGGTTATATGATCATTTGAAATAAAACAAAAATAGATTAAAAATATTTTTATAGATTTTCAGGACTTTGAAATGCACTTTTCTGTTTAGTAGTCGATTGTCATGGTTACCTGATTTTTCACATGACTAGCTAGCACACCTTGTTCTCCCATAAAGTAATATTTGCATTTCAAAGAAACCCACATATTTAAAAATTTCCTTCTGAAAACAATGGGGACAATAGGAGCAAAGTCTAAGAAATTTGAAGCTTGCAATAGCAAAGTTATATATTCTGTAGAAATTTCAATAATAAGGGTTTATTAGAGCTGTAAATGCATAGTTACAAAACAGACTTCAGTGAGAAAATTCAGTTTGATTACTTAAAACATTTGCTGAGGAGTAATAGCTTTTCTTTTCCTTATCACTACCAGCTCTATCATTAGCACAAAGCTTCCTGAGCATTCTTATCAATTTTTATCACCTCTATGGCGTCTTATTAAGATAAGCAAAGTTTAAAGGCATCCCAACTATGTGTTGTATAACTAAGGGTTTTTTTTAAATAGTGTCTCCTGAATGTGATAGCATTATTGCTAACCATTCTTTACATGAAGCAAATTATGTTTTCTAATTGGTCAGTCATATCTAGTTTGAATTATAAACAACTCTGTGAGAGAATGCTGATGCTGGATAAAAATAGGCCACTAGCTTAGCCTTGGGAACTTTTGGCATGTAGATATATTTTATAAATTCTTACCTAGTATCTTATAATGTGCTGCAACTATTTACTGACCTCAAAGTTAGACAGCATAACTTTTGATTATTAATGAAACTGACTGAGGACAAGAGAGAGGATTAAATGGAATTGTAACACAATTTCTCAATATGTAATTATTTTAACTGAATGCATTTTTTAAATGAAAAGACCTTTCTAATGACACAAAACTCTAGGGTTTTGGCAATTTTTTTTATTATCTTTTGATTTTATCTGTGAAGTGAAATAAGAAAACTTGTGTTTAAACAGACAGAAATTTCTCCTCCATTAAAAAAAAATAAGTTTCTCTGTTCTGAAAAAATCTAAGGAAAGTTGAAGATACACGAGTTTCTGACAGAGAGCTACTTGTACCACACTTCAGCAATGTCTTCAATATGTAGCAAGTTCCAGACGAAACAGCCTTGAGATACACTGCAGAGACTGATCCTAAGCCCAGGAATTTCAACTTTAACACAGATATCCATTCCGCTGGCTGGCAGAAGCACCAGCATCATTAAGCTAGAAATGAGTCTGCACCCTGGGACAATATATGCCTCAGCCATATATTGTGAAGGGGCTTGCCTTCTTACCTTGTGAAGGGGCTTGCCTTTCTTACCCCCTGGTTCCTCAATTTTGACAACACCCAGTTAAGTGTGAAGATCACAGAAACAAAAAAGTTTGTCTTCCATATTAGCAATACTGGTGCCGAAAGTAAATTCTTCCAGGGCATCATCTTACCCCAAGACCCCAGGGTCACTACATGAACAATGTATCAATGAGTAGCCTATTTGTCAATGTTGCGGAGTTGCTTTGCATTGACACCCTCCCATCTCTGCTTGGGTTATTTTGGATTGTATAGATGAAAATAATCTAAACTTCCTTTAGTAACTTGTACTCTGGTTTCTAGAAATTCAGAGATTTGTATTGAAGTTGATTTCAATATCTCTTACAGTCTGTTCTAAATGGGTCTGAGCCACACAAGCTACATCTAAACTTCCCTCAAGCTGTGTGCAAGCTCCGACCTTATTACACACAGAGCACACCATCACAGGTACTAAATTGCTTACGCAGTTCTCCTCCAAAATGTATACGTGGAAACAGAATTGATTCTAGTTCGGAAAAAAAAAATGCTAGTTTCTAAAGGAGAGTATTTCTGACAGAACTACTAGACCAGTGAAGTTTAAGCGTCCTCTTCTTTCCTTTTTGTTTATGGACGATCTAGTCGTTTCCTGCAAGACTCCACAAATGAAAAGACTACTAATCTAGTAATGCTGGAATTAAATCTTGCTATGGAAAGTTGGGGTATTCCTCCATCTTTCCCATAGTAACTCAGCTTCCAAGGAAACATGGAGCTTATACCTAAAAAGACCCACTGTCTGGACCGGAAGTATGGTGCTTGGACTCATGATCATGTGAGGCCGTGTCACTAGTGAATTAGAGTCCCAAATCTCTCTTCCCACAGTTAGCAAAACATAGGACAGCACACCCACCCCTCCCTGCCTTCCCTGCTCCACCACCATATAAGGTACTGTCCCTATTGTTCTTTTCTGGTTTTGCACACCTGAGTGTTGTCTTTCTCTGATTGCAAGAAGAGGCAGCATCTTTTCCAGGGCTACTGACCATTTCTGTTTCTCTGGGCAATGGCCCCATGGTTTGCTCCCACTACTCTTTTCTCTGGAGTCACTGATGTTTACCACTGAAGTCCCTAAAATCCATGGAAATGGGGTGAGGGGGTTAATAAAAAAAATAGAGGGCTGGAGATTTAGCTCAGTGGTTCCGGTGAATGTTTTAAGCACAAGGGCCCAGGTTTGATCCCCAGTAACCACATACAATACTGGGTGTGGAGACTCACCCCAGCAGCAACCAGTATCACATACCACAATGCCGGGCGTGGTGGCTCACGCCTGTAATCCCAGCACTCGGGAGGCAGAGGCAGGAGGATTGCTGTGATGTGAGTTTGAGGCTGAGCTTAGGGCCAGCCTGAACTACAAAGCAAGACCCTGTCTCAAAAACTAAAAAAAGTAGAGAATAGGAATGGATTCTGTTCCTTATTAACACTGTTCTATTTCATCATTTTTTCACTCTCATACTCTCTTTGAATTATTGGAAAATATAGTAGAATTATTCTTAGTTAAGAAAAAAGACCCATTACTTTTAAAAGCCTGTATCACCAAAAATAATTATCAAAGCATAGTGTGTTTTATACATGTCACTCAAAACCACTTAAATATCTTTTTATATCTTCTATGTCTTGTTACCTGATCACACCCTGTTTTAACCAGTTGCTTACCTGGGAGTTCACAAATTTGATATTATGTTATAACCACCAGGCTTTATTTCAGGGATGCAAAATGGTTCAATGTTGGGAATGTACTTATGCAAATTTTCAACACATTTATTGAGCACCTATTATATTACTTGCATTGCTGAGCACACTACTGTTAGAACAGTGAATAAAGCAGACCTAAATCTCTAATTGATGATCCCTAATTCCAATGAAAGAAATAATGAATTAACAAAATAGATAGTGATTTATGCTAAGTATACACACACACACACACGTATATATATATATATATATATATATATATATATATATATGTGTGTGTGTGTGTGTGTGTGTGTGTGTGTGTGTGTGTGTGTGTGTGAGCTGAGACACAATATGTAATTCCAGAATTATAAGGAGGAAAGGAGTAATTCAGTTCATGGTCTTATGAGATTCAGTACATGGTCACCAGGCTCCAAAGCAAGAATCTCATGGTAGAAGCACATGGCAAAAGCAGCCTATATAGCTCTTGGGAGCCAGGAAACAGAGCCAGGGAGCAGTGCCAGAGAGGAACAGGCTAGGGACCATATGTAGTATCCAAGGTCATGCTTGTTTGACCCACCCAGATACCCAGGAGTGTTCTTTATGAATCTATTGCACATTCTTAATCCAATGAATTGACAGATAAGGATTAATAACCAAAGAATAAAAGGAAAACATAGAGTCAAGATAGATTAAATTTTTAGGAAAGGGAAGATCAGGGAAGGATTCACTGCAAAGATCAACTTTGAAAAAGTCCGAAAGTCAGTGAGAGATGTCTGGTGATATCTGGGGAAAGAACGTCCCAGACAGGAGAACAAGCAAGTGTAAAGGCTTTGTGAGGGGAAAGTGTCCAACACATTCTTGAAACATTAAGGAAGCCAAGATGACTAGAGAGACACTTCAATAAAGATGAGGCAGAAAGGTAGAAGGCTGAATGAGTTAGGGCCTTGCCACAAAAGACATTTGTATTTACTCAAACAACACAGGAAGAGGGTGGAGAGTTAGAACAAGGAAAATGTGTTTGGATATGTTTATAATAGACCATAGAGAGATAAGAGTGACAGGGAGACTAGTCTATCTAGATCCTTTATTGCAACAGCAAACCTATCAAAAATAAACCTTATAATCAAAGCATTTCACAAAATAAGTCAGCCATCTTCTATTTTATTTATTTTTTATTAGTATAAGTTTGCAGTATATGATGATTACATTCATCACCGAGAGACAGTACATGTATATAACACACTTTAATTCTTCTGTATCCTTTTCTCCTTCCCTCCTCTCTTTCCTCCTTCCTTCCCCCCTCCACCACTTCAACCATTCTCTTTTGAGAACAATAAGGATAAGTTAAACTTCATTTAAAGAATTACATATAGTTTGACAAGTCATTCTTTGGTGAATTAAATTAAATGTGAAAAAATATCCTACAACTAATTAAAAATACATCAGTTGCTCCCTGACCTGGAAAATTCATCACTCATTATGGCTATTAAGAACACATAGGGCCAGGGATTTAGCTCAGTGGTTCTGCACCTGCCTTGCAAGTGCAAGGTCCCAGGTTCGATCCCCGGGAACCACATACAACAATACTGGGTGTGGAGACTCACGTCCACCAGCAATCAGCACCACATAGCACAGTGCCAGGCGTGATGGCTCACTCCTGTAATCCCAGCACTGGGGAGGCAGAGGCAGAAGTGAGTTCAAGGCTGAGCTCAGAGCCAGCTTGAACTACAAAAAAACGTGAAACCCTGTCTCAAAAGAAAAAAAAAGAAAGAAAGAAAAGAAAAGAACAACACATAGTTTATAATTGGCCTCTACTCAGTGATAATGTTTCTGTATAGTACATTTTTTTGTTACTGATGAAAATGAGTGAAAAATAATCTGGAAAAAAAGAGCATATCAGAAACAGCAAAAGTTACACTACATGATCATACAAAATTGACATTCCTGCTGACTTCAACAAGACCAGGAGGCTTGCAATGAGGTCCTGGTCCAGCATAAATATTGAAAAGGAAGAAATGAAAAAACACAGTTTCCAGAAAGTCACATACATTGTATGCCTAGACAAATCAAAAGTATCACCTGAAAACTTCTGAAATTAATAAGACAGAGCACAAAAGTGGCAGATACAAAACAAATACATAATAGTAGAACATTTTGTTTTGAACAGAAAATTTCCTATCAGAAAGTACTACTAGAAGAAATACCACTATGTATTTTGAAAAGAAGAAATAGTATTTCCACCACAAAGACTATATTAAATATCTAAGGAAAGCCTAGCAAGCAATATAAATTGCTTATCTAAAGAAATTCATAAAATTTGAATAACAAACATAAAAATAGAATGCAGCAAATTGAGGTTTATATACCATATTCCTGAGGAAAACTCTCGATTTTAAGTTTCAGAAACTGAAATGTTTCACAAGTTGATTGGCAGATTTACTGAAATTGCGATACAAATCCCAGTGCTTATGTTTATTATTGTTGGTCAATTTGTAACTTGATTAATAAGCATGTATGTGGCTTGGATCTAGAAGTACCCCCCAAAACCTCATGCAGTCTTAGAGGGGAGTTTCAAAAGTGGCTGGACTAGGATGTAAGAGTGTGGGTTATCAATGTGAACTAGTATGAAGTGTGTGGATGATGGATGTCCTACTCAGGTGTGAAATATAAGAGGACAAAAGAAGACAGGCCTGGTGTTGCTGCTCACTCTTTTGGCTGTGTGCTGGCCTTCCTGCCTGCCTCATCATGGAGCGCTGTTCCTCTGTGATGCTCGTCTGCTCTGCCACCCTACTTTGGAATCAGCTAACTATGTACTGAAACTTCAACAAATTGTGAGCTGAAGTAAAGCTTTCCTCCTTTAGCTTTGGATGTTGAGTACTTTTGTCTCAGCAATGAGAAATGTAACAGACAGCATGTATTCATTCACTAGTGTGCACATTGGAAGTTGGAACTCTAGCAGTGGCTAGGTTGGAAAAGATGGAAAAAGATTCTTACCTTGTATACCTTATAGGTTATTTTTATATTGCTTAAGTTGTTTTGTTGTTGTTGTTGTTGTTTTTATTTTGCTGCGCTAGGGACTGAACCCAGTAACTTGCACATGCACTTAGCCACACACAGAATCACAAACAAAACCCTATGAGCTAATACAACTCCAGGTGGTCCACAGAGTTGAACCCATGAGAACACCGACTCTAAGTTCATTAGTTTGATCTGTGGGGATCATTCCTTGAGCCAGGACATGTATTTGGCTGAAATGGCACCAACATGGATGGGGACTGAGAGGCAGTGACCTTGCAACAAGGCGAGGCTTTTCCTCAGTGACCCATAGTTAAGGGCCAGAAGTCCAAGCCATAGAGGCTGCACCTCTCTGGCCAACTGATTCTAGGACAGTGTTAGGAGTAGCTTTCATCAGGGCACTGTGTATGACAGACAACAGCCAAGCTCAGGAGCTTCCCCAGCCATCCCCTCTTCAGACTCCAGGAGAATCCCCAGGGGCAGTGACAGGTGAAAACAACAACCTGCACTAAATATTGCTCAGCTGGACTTATGGGAATTTGAGGGAGGACAGAGGCCAAAGGTATATTTATTCAGGTCACCACCTCGCCTACCTGTCCTTGTATATATTAGAGTAAGCAATAGATTCAGGTGTCTGAGTGCAGACAAGGAAAGGTTCTGAAACATGGGAGGCATGGCCCCTTGCTGTCTCCGCTTTGCAGCAATTCGTCTTACTCAGAGTTGAATCACTGAACTAGAATCTTATCGAGGAACATGTGTTCAAAACTCTCATTGGTTGCAGTCATCAAATTGCAAATTCACACAGAAGTCAGCATTGCTTTAGAAATGCTAAATAAATACATTTTTTTTAGCAGAACAAGAGAAGATCATGTATTTGTTCAACTTAAAAGCTGTCCCAAGAAGAGGAAAAGTAGCATATCATCTGTCTAAAATAAATAAGATTGGATAACAGGCTACCCATGAATCAGTTTACAGATTATATGAAAATATGCTTATCTTGTTACAAAAAGTGTTTTAGATGTTCAAATACCTTAGCATGTTATGATAACTATTTCCCATGTGACAAATAGAATTCATTTTTTTTTCTGGTACCCGGAATCAAACTCAGGACCTTGTGCTGACTGTAGAAGCTAGGCACCGGTGCTAACTGCTCGGCCCCAAGAATTCATTTTTGAATTGTGTATTTGTATTTATACTATTATGTATTTGTTTTGTATCTGCAGTAAAAATTAACCATAATTAATAATGCCTTACAATGGAAATTGAAAACCCTTTTCCTTCAAAGCCTACTTCCCAGTTTTTTGTTGTTTCTTACACTGAATTTTTATTTTTACTGTACTTTTACTTTTAAAATCATGGTTTTTTTAAAAAAACACCTGAAATATTCTCTCCAGAACATACCATCACTTCTATCCCACGTCTCCTTTCTGCAGCTCCTGCCCCTTACCTATATTGGAGCAGAGATTCAACTTTAAGAGTAACGGTATGAACTAGGCAGCGGCTGTAAGGTTGGAGATGGAGCCAGGGCTAAGCGCCCAGCAGCCCAAGAGAAGACAAGGCAATTCCCCTATTAGAGAGGAATATATTTTCAGCTCTCTCAAAACATACAGGGTCTCCTCAGTGACAAGACAAAGGCAAATTATTTCAGGGAATAGGAACTACTTTGGGCATCTGAAACTATGAAAGCAGAATGAGTGACAGGACCTGATGTGACGGGACGAGGTGGGAGAGGGATGGAGGACCAGCTCGTCCTCCGGGCAGGAGTGAGCCCGGAATCCGCGCTGAGTGGCGAGGTGGCCCCCACGTGACCAGGGGTTGACGTGGGCGAAAGTACTTAAAGCCTCGGTCGGTCGCGGTCCCCCGTCCACCTCTGGGTACCAACTCTGGTGCGCGGCGCACAGGCACGCTTGGAACCCAGGCCAGCAGGAGGAGGCGGTGGAGGGGGAGGAGGAGGCAGGCTCGGGCAGGTGTGTGTGAGGTGACCATGGCCTGGGATCCCTGAGCCGGGCTGGCCTCGGGATGCTGGGGTCAAGGCTGCGGCGTCGCTGTCCTTCCAGACCCCGGACGCCCAGGCGCAGTTCAGTTCGGGCGGTGGGCGGGGGGGGACGGGAAGAGGGGAGAGGGAACCCAAAAACTGATAGACTGAAAGGAATGTACTTAGGGTCCTGCCAGCCGGTGCTGGGGCTTGTCTGTGACACTCAGTCCGGCACTCTGGGGCTCATCCTGCTTTGGGAGCGGAGGGCAGAGAAATGAACACGGCAGTGCACATAGCGCCACCGGGGCGGTGGGACGGCGATGGATGGAGCGGCCGGAATTTCGGAGCAATGCGGACGCTCGCCCCGCCTCCCTCCGCGCGCCCCGCCTCCCTCCGCGCGCCCCGCCTCCCTCCGCGCGCCCCGCCTCCCTCCGCGCGCCCCGCCTCCGCCCGCGGCCGGCGGCCGGCTGGGAAAGGGGTGTGACCTTCCTTACTGGAGGGAGCGGGCTCGGCGCCGTCTGCGCTTCTCCGGAGAGGAAGCGCTGACAGAATACGGTACTAAACCACCATGTTAATTCCCAAACTGCTTTCCAGACCCCTCCGATCCACCCAGTCCTTCATCCTCGTCTTTCCTGTCCTGGAAAAGTAATTCAGGTACGCAGGAGGGAGAAATGGCTCTTATCAGAGATTTGGCGTGGGGAGTGGGAGGCGGAGGCCAGAGTGAAAAACCTGAAAAATCACGAGCCGGAGACTGAGGAAACAAGACGTTGGGGCTCTTGACATGCAGACCAGTGTGCGGCCAGGGGGCTAGAGAGGGAAAAATGATCGGCCGTGGTGGACAACACCAAGCTGTAGGGCAGGAAACCTCGTACCGCGTGCAGTCCAGCTCTCCTGACCCCGCGCCTTGCCGCCCTCGTTCCCTGCGGGAGAAGGGGTGGGGCGGTGTATCTGGGAGAAATGGCGGCCGCGGGCGGGGCGACGTGGACAGGGGGACTGAATGCGGGGGCGGGGGGCCAGGGTGGCACGGAGTGAGTAAGAACAGAACACATAGGGAGGTAGACCTCATTCGGCATCCTTGTGTGTGAACACTACAAGGCAGGTGTTAGGACGCACGCTCTGGTTGCTGGTATGTCTGTTAAGCTCTCAGGCTCCAATGTCTGCAGTCTGTTCTTCTGCCCTTCAGTCTGTCCTTAGCACGAAGCTGTAAATGAACTAAAGGGAGAACAGCCCTAAATCCTTGGAGGAGAATATTGAACTTGGAAACTGTCTTGCTGTCTTGGGACCCCTGGTGTGGATGTGGCAGAAACCAGAAAGCGGAGTCGAGGACCAGAAACTGCCCCTCCTTCATCTTCCTTTTCTTCTACTGGCCTGTCCTTTTTGGTGCATAGAAAGGGACATGGCGTGTATCTTCTTAGTTAATAGTTTGAGGAGTTGAGAATAGGGAGGGAAAGATGAACCCTGAATGGGAGAAATTTTTACTTGCAAAAAATGCCAATCAAGAAACAAACCAGGGGCCGGGGAGTTAGCTCAGTGGTTCCGGCGCCTGTCTCGCAAGCGCAAGGGCCCGGGTTCGATTCCCCGGTAACCACATAACAATACTGGGTGTGGAGACCCACACCCAGCAGCAACCAGTACCACATACCACAGTGCCGGGCGTGGTGGCTCACGCCTGTAATCCCAGCACTCGGGAGGCAGAGGCAGGAGGA
>PVIR01010550.1:0-49240 GCA_004026965.1 Petromus typicus | reverse complement strand
GGCAAGGCCCGTCCCTCCCTGTGCTCAGTACCACTTTTCAGGAGACCTGCATGGCCTGTCCTTAAGACCTCTTTCCCTGACGCAGCTGCTTATCACACTGTGTGGGGGGTATGGAAGGAGGTAGAGGACGCCAGGGAGAGAGGATAGGAGCCCCACACGGACTCCTGAAACTATCTTCCCTGAAAGCTTCCTCCAGAAATCAATATTTGCAATGAGAGCAGCTAGAATTGCTCCCTGGGATGGGAAGAGCCATCATCCTGACTGTGCAGTGGGTCCAGCTCAGGTGCTCTGGTGAGCTCAAGACTTTACGGGAAGGGAGGACAAGTGCCTCTGGAAAGCACATTTCCTGTCCATGGGAGATTTCTAGTATCAGATGCCCCTTGGAGCGACGTTATTTCATCTGCAGAATAGTTCTATGATGTAGCATTATTATTAGCTCTATTTTGTTTGTTAGAAAACTGAGATGCAGAATTCTTAAATAACTTACCTAAGATCACACAGCTAGTAAGTGGAAGAACCAGTATTGAAACCAAGAGCTCTTTGTGGCCAAACTCCATGTTTTTCCACCTCTTGGCTCAGATCTCTGGGGGGAAATGGTCGAATGCATAGTAATCCAGTGATTCTGAGCTTAGAGGCACAAGGCAAATAATATTTGCACAGCATGGCCAATTTGGATGCTATGGCTACGAGTAGTCCTTCTGTGGGAAAAGAGTGTGGAGGAATTCCCTTTGTTGTCCCTGCCCTCAGGAAGCCAGAAGCTGGCCACCTGCCTGTGTTCTTCAGGTGGCCTCAGGGAGAGGAGTTGCTGCTGACCACTCTCATGATGCGCCCAGAGAAGATGCCGAGACCAGAGGGCTGGGGGCAGCTTCTCTGAGTTCAGCCTCTCAGTCACACACAAGCGCAGAAGGATACTGCTGGTCCCCACCAATCACAGGAGCGATGGTACAACCTGACCCTCTGCCTGAGAGGCACCTAGGAAGCCCATTCCAAAAGAAAAGCTGCCAAGTAGAAAAAATAACCACCCTTCCTTATGCAGAAGAAACGAGCCTTCCCTTTAGCACATGGACCACTGAATGAAGCGTGTGTTTATGCCAGCGTCGGTGTGAGACCCACACCCCACACTGGCCTCCTTCCTGCCTGTGTCCACTAAAAGGCTAGCAACATCACCGAGCCTTCTCACCGCTGCAGGGGCCCATGCTGTCCTGGGATCTGTGTTCCAAGCCACCAAGCCTTGACCTAAGAGTAGTGACTATCTTCTTTGGTGGCAGGAGACACGAGAGGCCTTGCACCTGCAGAAATCCTTCTGGTGGTCTCCATGGCATTTGCCTGGTTTCTGGAACCACGAATGTCTGCTTCGTGTGCTGAAAAAACTCACTGCTGGAGAATCACTTAAACGGATCTCATTTGCTGTGACTTTCTTATTTGCCCGATGCCGGTTGGCTCATGAAGCATTTCGAATACACTGGTGCCAGATTTACAGCGTGCCCAGTCAGTTCTGTCTTTGGCTAGCTCGGCCCAACTCTCCCACTTCCCCATGTAGCTTCTCCTACAGTGTGGCCACATTCTCCTTAAAACCCCTAATAAATCCAGGAAGATTAAAGAGTGGGAGAGAGAACAATTTCCTGTACTGCTTCGTTTGTAGGCTACACACAGTGCCTGCTCTAGGAGAGCCGGCCTCGCAGCGCTCCTGTGAGCCTGGGATAGTTATCACGTTCCAGCTTCCACTAGAGGAAAAGCAGGGACCATTCCTTTTCTTCCCTGCTGCCAGAAGCCTGTAAAAAACCCTTCTGAAATTAAGGGGGTTGAAAACAAAGTCAAAGGAGCAGAGGCTGTCTGCCGTCAGGCTCGGCATATTGTGATTTGCTTGATTACACTTTCCTCGGCCCCTTCCCTAAATCTCAGGCACAAACTCATTACCCCATTAGGATTTGGCTAGGGCGGCAAAAGGGACAATGGGGACATAGAAGAATCTGGCTGGGCTGCCAGAGTTAACAACCTCTCGTGTGCAATAAAACCAGACAGCATTTTTGATGAACCACATTCTCGCTGCATTCAGAGAAGCTTGGAAAGCTTCCATGGTGCTGATTTAAAATGAGAAAACATCCCAGAGGGAAGAGAGGCAAAGACGAGTCCTCTAGGCTCACGGGGATGTTTGCAGGGCTCAGGGCGAGAGCACAAATGGAGGTCTTCGTACCACATGCTGAGATACTTAACATGATGCAAGCTTGAAAACTCCTAAATAGAACGTGCCCCACCCTCTGTTAACGATAAAAATATTTCCGGTAATCCAGAGGATGCGCTCATATTGAAGGTTCTTTGACTCCTAGAGTTCTGAGACTCACTGGCCAGGAGACCTGGCCTGGGTCTGCACTGGGGTGTGGACAGTCCCATGACTAGAGCTTCCAAAGGTGCCACAAAGGGCAGGAAATGATTCATAGCCCAAGACTCTAAAGCATAGATTAACGTGTGCATATGTGTGAGGGAAGCTTGTACTGTTTTGGACCTGTGTTCTCTGCTCCCTAAGGAGAGGCATAGTTGGAAGAAGGCTGTGCTGAGCTTATAATATGCAGGGTATGGCCTTTCTGGCTGGCCTGTTTGAGAAAGCATACACCGTGCAGGTATTTTGTAAGATAATATTTCACATCCAAAGAGGACACTGAGCAGTGTCTATAGACAGAGTTGCACACACGGCCAGACACTCTGATTCGTGACTGAGACCACATGATCAGCCGTGCTGATTCGCACTCGGGGCACAGTCCCCCAGAAGAGAACTGGGCATAAGGACTCTTGACGGGCTCCCAGGGAGCCCACGTCCAGCCAGGGTTGAGTGCTGTGAGCTTGGTTTTCAGACACTGTGGCATTAATGCTCTGTCCCTCCCCCAGCAACACAGAGCCTGGGGACCCGGGAGATTCTCCTGCAGGACCCCAGTGCGTCATACATAGCAGTGAGAGGCACCGCACAGGGGAGTCGGTGGTACCAGACTCAGCCTTAGCCTCTGCTAACAGAGGAAATTTGTTTATTATTTATTTACAACAGTTTGGACCTTGATTAAACCCACATATTTGACGTTTTTGTTATTATCACTTTATGAAACGATTGTTCAGATTTACTCACATTCTTTCAACTTTTTAAACAAAATATTCTCATATATCAGACCTGTTTATTGAAATCATTTTTCCCCTACATGTAATACAATCTTTAGAAATTCCATTAGATAAGGTCTGCTGGTTTTTATTTACCTGAAAAATATATTTATCATATTTCTTTTTATATGTTAACATAAATAAATATTAGTCATAGAAATTGCTGGGCTTCACCGTACACGTACACCGTACACGCACAGTCAGGCAGCGTCCTCTGAGTACATGCAGCGTCTCTTGCATCCTCTCATATCCTTCTGCCTCTTCCCTCTTCTGTTTTCTACCCTTGGATCACCTTTTCTCCAGTTTCCACATGTGAGAGAAAATACGCAGTACTTGTCTTTCTGTGACTGAGCTATTTCACTAAACACAATTTTATTCCTGCAGATGGCAGGATTTCATTCTCATTCGGGGCTGTATAATATTCTACCATATACAGGGATGATATTCATTTATTCAGCACTCTGCATCTGCTGACAACACATACACTGACTCCGTGCTTGAGAGGTGTGAACAGTTAGACTAGTCTCAGGTTTTTTCTGTAGCAGGGCGGGACTCAGGACTTGTGCCTGCCTTGCTGTGGTCCCTGCTTCAGTGCCTGAGCCACATTGCCCCCTCACTGCCCACCGCACGGGGCCTGAGGGGTTAGTACAGTCAGTCAGACTCCTGGCAGGCTGTGGGGATGGATGTTTATTAGGTGACTTGCAAGACAGTGGCAAATCGGGGACTTACATCTAGGTCTTTGCCTCCAAACCCTCAGTTCTGCCAACTGTGTGAGGCTTGTGCAGACTTGGATCTCAGACCATGGCAATAGCTGTCCCTGGAAACCCGCAGGACACCTATTACCAGCTCTAGGGAAAGTGCTGTCCACAGAATCCACGCTCTCGTCCAGACTTCCACAGACTAGAGAAACGATACCCCAGCCGGCCCCTGTGTGAGGGGCCAGCAGGCGCTTGTTGGGTTCTGAGGTTTGCATGTGAACCCGAAGTCACTGCGGACCACGCTTACCCTCGACTCACCCGCACCGGCTGATCGCCGTGGGTCACTCTCCAAATGTTCTGGGTACTGAGCAGAAAGCCTGAAGCAGATGTGAGCACTGTGAATCGGTCAGAGAAAGACCTTAAGTCCCGAAAACGGTCAGGGTGACATGGTGTTGCCAGGAATGGGGAGCTCTGGCCAGGGGGTGCGGGGGTGCGGGTCACCCACGCTCATCCCCCAGGGAGGGGCCTTAGGCCTGCACATCCTCATTGCCTTTGCATGGCGACAGGTAGAGGCTAAAATGCCACAGGTGGGAATAAACTCCCCGGACTCAGCTTCTTAGGCAGGGAAAGCTAGAAGGTGAAACACTTAAGAAAGTGGAGGCTGCAGAGAATTTCAGATAGTTTTAAAAATCGCCTGAGTGTTTGAACGTGTTTTCAGCCTAGTGGATATGTAGTAACAAGCAAGCAAGAGGCAAGTGTGGCTTTTTACAAATTCTTTGTGTCCACTGTGTGAAGCCCAGAGCCCTTGGTTTGCCTCTGGTACCGTGGAGCCTGTGGGCATCACAGAAGTTAGGATTGGTGGGCAGGGGAGACACCCCTGGGGCTCAGGCTTGCGTTATTTAGAAAGAAGCAGACTCACTGCCTTATCACTTTTTATTGACTGTCTGTAGACAAGAGTCGATTTTGCTTCACACTTTGCTCCTCAGATGGCATTAGGACTTCATAGGATGTTACTTTTATACCCTGATAGCAAAAGTCCCTCTTATTTTCTTTAGTGCATAAAGCACAGTGTGAATCACAGGGCAGAAAGAAAGTATCTATGTCTTGATCAACAGGTATTACTTTTGAAGAGCTTATTTTTTTTTTTATTTTTTTTTTAGGTTTTTTGAGACAGGGTCTCACTTTGTGGTTCATGCTGGCCCTGAGCTCAGCCTCAAACTCACATCACAGCAATCCTCCTGCCTCTGCCTCCCGAGTGCTGGGATTACAGGCGTGAGCCACCATGCCTGGCACTGTGGTATGTGGTACTGGTTGCTGCTGGGCGTGAGTCTCCACACCCAGTATTGTTATGTGGTTACCGGGGAATCGAACCTGGGTCCTTGCGCTTGCAAGACAGGCGCCGGAACCACTGAGCTAACTCCCCGGCCCCCAATGTGACCATTTTTACAAAAGAGAATTTCCTGTCACTCTTGGACCAAAGCTAAAGCTTGAAGAAATCTAAAAATTATTGTTAGGAAAACGTAAGGATTGGTCTTTAAATTGAACCTCTAATTAGCAGAAGCTGTTGACATAATATGTTAAGAAGGAAGCATGTCTGTGCTCTGACTCACAAAGCAATTAAAGTCCGTCCTGGTGAAAAAGCTCAGGTGTAGCCATGGACCAGGGGCCACAGCAATGGAAAGATTCAGTGAAAAATTAGGAGATTTTTAGAAATTAAAAAAATTCTAAATTTGTGAAATTCAACCTTTTTTTTGGTCTGAAACGATGAAGGGTGCAAGTTGAAAACGTCTTTGTTTTCGCACAGTTTTTTTTCTGTTCTCACACCCCACCCTCTACAGGAGCATTAAGACGGAGCTCCAGCAACAGGCCTTTGCGGTGGGGGAGACGCGGGAAGGAACAGTGCTGTGCGCGGCTTTTCATATGCTAATAAGCCGATTCCATGACAACCATTGAAAAAGAAGGGCTGGAAACAAAAGCGGCGGCCAAGGGGGGAGCCGGGCTCGTTCGGGGCGAGGTAGGAAAAGCAGCCAAGACTCCCTCTTCTGAAAGGTATCTGATGGCTGCTCCTCAAAGGGCTTTGTTTCCACAAGGCAAAGTCAGTATGTAATTAATGCAGAATTTTATGAGTCCAAATTTCACCCGCACCGTGTTTCCCTTTTACAGGGTCGTGAATAAGACTGTGAAGCCTGGAGGCTGTTTCGGATCCCAGCTCCTAGGGACCTGGGCGGAGTCTGTCCAGGGGCACAGGACGCTATCACTTCCGAGAACCGCGCTCTTCAGTTCTGAGCAGGAAGGTCAAGGGCTTTCGTCTTCAGTAGAAGAGCGATTAGGCGGTTGGACGCTGGCGCCTCCGGGGGAAGGCTTTCCTCTCTCTCCAGGACGCCGAGCAGCCTGGGCTCGGTGCTGAGAGGTCGCGACAGCCCGGCCGCAGGGACTGAGGGCGTCCTTGCCTCCCCTGCGGAAGGCCACGTCCTGGTGCTGGAGTGGGGCTCCTCGTCCCGCTGCGTCTGCGCCTGAACTTGGTGGTGACTGTGCATTAGCCGTTGTCAGGCTGCACGGTGCGTTCCTCCTCGCTGGTGTGAAACGTGTGGAGCGTCGCGTTCAGTAATAACGCTGACTTGACCAATTTTCTGCCAGCCCCCTTTTTCTCCCACGTGTACTACTTAGTCTTTGATTAAATTATATGAAATTCCTCTTTTTTTGTCCCCTTTAAGTAGTTGCCAGAAACTTGGCACGAGTAACTCGGACACAGAGTTTCCTCTGTTTGGGTGGACATAAGTGCTTTCACCACAGTGGAATGCTTACGGAATTACACATTTCAAAGGACACTCACATGAAATACAACTTCATTCAGTTGGGTCACAATGATGAATAGTAATACCACAATAATTACTAAAAGAATTTGGCGATTTGCTTTTAAAGTATTGGCTTTGGTCATCAGTGAATTACAAATGTATTTAATGTTTTCTCTAATAAACTTCAGGAACTTACGTGAATCTCACTTTCATGCTGAGTATCACAGGGTTGTTTGATACAAAGAAAAGAGATATTGTAGCAATGATAAGCCGGATTTTGACAACTAACAATATCATTACCAAGGCTGTAACAGAAATATGCTGGATTCCTTAGTATTATTTTATTTTCAAATAAAAATTGGAAGTATGAAATTTATTTTTATCTAATATTTTGGTAAAAACCACTGAATCATTTATTCATTCAGTAACTTTCAATAAGTGCTTATTGTGAACTATAACTGGGTTAAGTGGCTGACGTCTTTGATAGGTACTGATTTTCTTGAAAAATTCCATTTAATTTAGTGAACAAATAATTATGTTAGTAATTATGGTTTTTGTCACTTTTTCGTCTCATCTCTTTCCTGAAATTTAGGTTTGCTATGACTTAAATAGATGCATATTGTTTTTCCAAAGATAAATGTGAAGAAAATAAGGGTCTTTAAGTGAAATAAAGGCAAAACAGGAAAAGAAAGTATGATAAAAATAGGGACCAGGTGAACTCTAGATGGAGAGCACAACATCGTCTACTGTTGCAAGGTGTGAAACACAAATTGTACCTTGATGTGCCCCGAAAAGTGTTACTGATAAAATTCTTGGCCAGGTATGATTTGGGGTGAACTAATCTGAAACTTGTTATCAACAAAACTTTTACTTGTATTGAGGATGAAAGACATCTTTTCTCATGGAGCTGTGAAGGGTACCTTGTGAGATGTAATAGCATATCTTTAGTAAAGTTCCTACACTACCAAGTCTTCTATAGTACTGTGTACAGTATTCCTGTGTAAAACAAGACAACAAAACTAAAACTGATCATAGTGACCACAGATTTCCTCTCAGGCAGTGGCCATAGTTGGTTCTCCCATAACAACTACGTTCTACACCCTAAAACATACACACATGGAGACACACAAACACACAGACACAGACCAAAACCCCAGTTACAAACATTATGACCACAGCTGAGTCATTTCAGAAGGATTCTTGACTCAAGAATGAAAGAATAACTAGATGATATTTACAGACTGGTTAGCAGCCTGTCAGCCCATTTCATGAAAAGGAAGGAAAAGTGCTTTGCTTAGAAAGGATGACTAAAGTGGAGTGAGAAGAAGGAACTACTGATTGTGTTCTTCTGGAGAGTTCTACGCCGAGAAGTACACAGAGGCGGGAGATCGTCTGGAAGCGTGAACAGGCCAGAAGGTATATAGAAAAGGAAGTTACGCTGCGGAGACCAGGAGGGAGACGAGCCAACACCCGGGAGCAAAGCGGAAGGACACGAGTGAGGAGGAGCTGCCCGACACAGGCAGGCCCAGTGTGCAGTGGTCCTGACCACGCTGAGCACTGGAGCTGGTGGGTGTGCTTCCCAGGGCCTGACACTGCCATGCTGTGCTTCCTGCCAGACACAAGCTTCTGTTTACTTCTGAACCAGCCTGAGAGAAATGCTGACGGTGCCAGCCCAAGAGCCACTCAGTAGAAGAGCTCCTAAGTATGCAGGCACCATCTTGCTTGAATGAAACCTTCGCAGGCCTGACTTTATCCAAAGGAAGATGTGTAATAGGTACTGTGGTTGCTCTATTTTCAGAACATTGCTCAGAAGTACTCTTCCTGTGAAAATAACATTTTCATAAGTATTAAATACCAGAGACCTGGCGTTGTACCTTAAAAAATATAATGGAGCGCAAATATTTCCCACAGTTGATAAGAATGAATCTGAGTATTTTGTCAACCAACAGACTAAAGGACAAGGAACATCTCTTTTTGTGGAAATGTTAAACATGTAGGTTCTTTTCCTCTGTGTATGGGCAAACTGATGAACAGTTTGAGGGCTATGGCAGCACTTTCTAACAAAACAAAATAAAATGCTCCTCTAGTTCTAATCTCCCCAGGACACAGATAAATGGGAATCCAGAAAGTTGGTGCTCAGAGCCACAAAGCAGAATGACGCGACGTGTATCTGTAATATCGCAGGGCGCAGTGGGCAGTGACCGTCTCACCTGCTCACAGGACGTCTTGTGCAGTATGCAGTGTGAGAAACGGCTAACAGAGCCTCACAGTTAAACCACTCAAAGCAATGGTTTTAGTTGTGTAATACTGTTTGTATCTGGGTCTTTTCCTTATTGGAGTAGGTCTGAGTTATCAGGATGGGATGAAAAGTGGAACTATACTTAGGTTGGAAAAATTTAAAGAGATGTATGTTCAAACTCACTCACTGGGGAAGTCAAATGGTAAGAGCAGGACTGGCCCGGCCAGTGCAGCTGCACACACTTCCGCAGTGACTGTGATCTGCTTCTCTGACAAGAGGTTGAGACCCCTCCGGGTGTGAGACCAGTTCCTCTGAGATACTTCGGCCTCTCATCTCCATGTGAGCTGTAATTCACCCTCACTTAACCTAATTGACCAGATGGCTGCAGATTTCAAAGGACCGTATCTTTTAAACATAGCTTCTGTGGTTTATATTTCAAGACCCCCCATTGGATTCCTGAAAACTCAGATCATCACTAACTCTCTATGTATCTATATACAATGTTTATTTCCTTTGTGGAACATACACATTTTAACAAAGTTTAATTTATAAATTATTTGCAGTAAGAGATTAATAACAATAAATAATAAATCAAAACACACAGCAATACACCAATAAAAGTCATGTGAATGTGATTCTCTCTCAAGATGTCTTGTCCTACACCGGCCTTTCTTCTAATTAGGATGACATGTGAGGGTATAATACCTGCATGGTGAGATGGAGTCAGGCCAGGGCTGAGGGACTGTGATGTAACATTAAGCTACTGCTGAATATTTACTTGAATACAAGCATTGCTATATTGTGGCACTCAGTCTGATAACTGACCTGGATATGAAGTGGCTAACGGGAGGGTAGCACATACTGCGCAGAGACACAAGAGTGAGGGATGGTAAGGCTCAGCGTGAGAATTATGATGACACTCAGGATGGCATTTATGAAATTTATGAGCTGTTTAGTTCTGAAAATCTCTGTTTTTTCTACTACACCAGCAACTGACAGCAGGTGATTGAAATTGTGAGAAAAGCTATATAAACATTGTACACTTCAAAGAGAGACCACTGCACACTTATTTCAAAGTCAGGAGTAGGCCTTCATTATTTTTCTAATTCAAGGAATCCATTAGAAAACCAGGCTCATTGTATTAACACAGTATTGTTTGAGTCTAATAAAAATATAAATAGAAGCAACAGTTATCTGTCAGATGAAATTGATTTTGTAAATGGGAGTACTGTTAAATATAAAGTCATTATCCTAAGTTTTTTCCTTGTGGTACCACTGAGCCAAACAGACTTGTAAACAGTTAACGTTTATAATTTATGTGTGAAGTATTGAGAAGAACTTAACAACAGCATTTCCAAATGTTTTAATATTACTAATTTAGGGAAAATTTCACAGGTTTCAGAGGGTGATACTCTAAAAGTAGTAAAGCTACCACAGTTGTGACTTTTACTCTCTTGACTAGAAAAAATTATAGCCTGCAGCTTTATAACATAATAGTGACAATACTAGCCTTGATATTGAAAAAAAAAAGTTCTGTTTCTTCACATACTAAAAATCTGGTATTGGGCTAATTTATAACTTTAAAAATGCCTTCAGATTGTATCATTGATTTGTAAAATTCTGTTATCTGCCATATGGACAGCTTCTAAAAGGAGAATGAAGTGAAGTAAATTATACGAATGCATGCCAGTAGTCCTGAAAAAAAATGTTTAATAATTATTCTTTGCCAAGTTTTGAAAAGTTGGATAAAAAAGAGCATTGTAATGATAAGGATTCAGTTAAAGCAGTATTTTAACTGCAGCCTCAGTGGGCTTGGTTTGGGTTATTACAGAATAACCCAGCCTTTGAAATGACTTCTCCAGCCTGACAGGTTTCATGTTTTTGCATAAAATGTAACTGTACATTTAATGTTCTAATTATGCTTTTTCCTTTGACTTTGGATTGTCTCTATGGCCAGAAATTGAATAAGGAATGTGAGGCATTTGCCTAAGTAATTCTAGGCCAAACAAACAGAGGTGATAATTGTATGAATTATTACCACCAAAAGTGTTCCATAGCTGAAATTATGTAATTATCCCAATTCTTGTTTTACATTGTGTACAAATAATGTAAGTAGCACTGAAGCAATGTTAGGTAAAATACTCTAGCCAACTTTTCAAATACATTTTTATTAGTGCATATTAACTTTACAGAGTACTGGGTTTCAATGAGGTATTTTCATAGATGCATATAACACATTTTATCATATCCATCTGTTTCGTCCCCCCTTTCATACCTAGAATACCTTCTTCTTGTCTAACAGTAGGGTGATACACTGAGTGGGGTGATATGACTTTATGTTGAGTTTCAAAACAAAAAATGACTAATATTTAAAAATACTTCTTGAGGGGTCAAGTTATTACCCAATTATTTACATTTCTGTGAAGTATTACAGATACAATAGGAGATAGTGTATATCTCTTATACTTTCACATCATCTTTTGTTTTGGAGTCCCTATGTTAGGGAAAATATATGATGTTTGTTTTCCTGAGTCTGGCTTATTTTATTAAACATGATGATCTCCTTCCAGTTCTATCCATTTTTCTGAAAATGACATAATTCTTTATGGATGATACTACTCCACTGTGTACTGTACCACCTTTTACTTGTGCATTCACTTGTCACTGGCACCTGGGTGGTTCAGTGTTGGCTCCTGTGAAGGGAACTTCGGTAGACACAATTATTTCCCTACAGTATGCTGACTTTCTTTCAGGTGTACCAAGGATGGATATGCCTAGGACAGCTGGCAGTTCTATTCTTAGCATTTTGAATAATCTCCATACTGGTCTTTGCAGTGGGTGCAGTTACATATACTTCACCAGCAGTATGGAAGAGCCCCCTTTCTCTTCATCCTCATCTGCATTTATCATTTTCTGTATTGTCGATGACAGCCATTCAGACTGGCCCCAAACTCAATATGTAGCTCAAGCCAGCCTTGAACTCACAGCAATCCTCCTGCCTCTGCCTCCTGAGTGCTGGGATTACAGGCATGAGTTCCCATGTTTAGCAGTGTGGTGTGTGGTTACCAGGCATCAAACTCAAGACCTTCTGCTTGTCAGGCAGATGCTGGAACCATTGAGCTAAATCCTCGGCCCTCAGCATAGTTTTGATTTGCATCTCCCAGACTCCTAAAGATGTTAGACATTTTCTCATAAATTTATTGGCCCTTTACTCTTCTTTTGAGAAGTGTCTGCTCATTTCCTTTGCCCACTCACTCATCAGGTTGTCTTTATGCTCTTCGTTGTTTTTTAAAATATATTCTAGATAGTAATCTTCTCTGAGCAAAACAGCTGGCAGAGATTTTCTCCAATTCTGTAGGTTGTCGCTTCACTTTGTTGATTGTTTCTTGTTGAGAAGCCTTCCAGTCTGATTTAGTTGCATTTTTGATTCTTATCTATTCAAATTTTAATTTCAAATTATTTTTATGAGCTTCACTTGTTTTCCAAATGCTGTCTCTATCTTTTTGTCTTTCCTGCCCTTTGTTTTATCTGTTGGAGAAAGTGATATAATTATCAGCATCTAGATGTCTGACTTTATGTTGAGTTTCAAAACAAAAGATGACTAATGTTTTAAAATACGTCCTGAGGGGCCAAGTCATTACCCAATTATTTACATTTCTGTAAAGTATTACAGATACAATAAGAGATGAGAAGAAAAGTCTAATCCTCAGGTCTTGATGTCTGTTGCATAATCTCCTCTCCGTGTTCTACACTAAAAAAGCTAGTGATTGTGTTCATATATATCTCTACATATGTATTATTACATACATTTATACTCATGTATGGTTTTGTTAACAACAATAGTTAAACTTCTTAGTGAAAATGGAGAACACTACTAAGTATTGGATATTTATCACATTTTAAAATATTCTAAGACATATATATATATATATATATATATATATGTCATAATTCCAAAATATTAAATTAAACTTCAATGTTTGTTTTGTAGGCAGTATCAGAAAGAAACAAAAAACCAAGACATCTTAGGAAATCAGGGTTGGCGAAAGTTTCTAATTAGGTGTGTACAGCAGTGTATGTAAGATATAGGTGCCTGAAATAAAAAAGCCATTATAGAGACAAAGAAATGGTTCAATTCATTGTAAGAACTTCAGGTTCTTTGCAAGTGACTTGTGGGACTCCGGAAAAGGCCATTGTGGTTTTATTTAGGCTTCTTCTAAGAACCCCAAGTGCTCACGGACAGGACTCTTGGGCGGGACTGACCCGTGGGGTGCTGTGGGTGGCCTGCCCTGTGCTCAAGTGGGCCACCAGGGCAACATGGAGGGTGCGCGTCCCTCCCTGGGTCTCCCCTCTCTGCTCTCTGCAGTCTTGATGTGGGCAGCTTCCCTCTGCCATGCTGCTTTCCTCTTGGGAACTGACTGAGCAGGGCTGAACGTGAGCTGGGTGTGAGATACTGTGTCCCTGTGGTAAGAAAATGACAAAGACAACTCTTCCTTCTCCTCAGAATTCTCACTGTGGATTTATAGCTGTGAGCAAGGGTTTCGGAGGCAGACTCCTTTGGTGTAAGGCTTAGCGCTTCTTTGTGTTGTCTAGCCTTACAATCTTCACTAAAAGCTGCATTTTAGCTTCTCCATCCGCAAAATGAAACAGTAATGACACAAACCTCACAGATTCATTGTGAATTTCAAATATAGTTGTGAGTTTTATATAAAGCACTTGGAATGGTGCTACTGCTCATGTGACAACTGACCCTGTCCAGGCAGAATGACATCTATAGAATTAACATCAAGAAATCTACTTGAAAAACTATTATTTCATTTTTATCATGTCACAGAAATGTTTGTACATTTGTGAGGAAACCACATAAAAAAAGAGAGAAGAAAGCAGAAGATAACCAGTGAGAATATGAAGACGCCCACAGCTAAGTTTATTTTTCTCCCAGGCAAGACGAGGTGTTCCTGCATCCAGGTTGGAAGGCAGGGCAACGGCACACCTCACACGTCCTTCAGGGATCCAGGATGAGGCTGTGCTCTCATCTTCAACTTGTGTTCCGTCCTTAGCATCTAGCCAGTGGGAGAAGAAAAGGGCCTGGCAACACAATGCGTTGATCATTTCTGCGTCCTTGCCAATGACTGGAGTTCAGTCATGTGACTCCAACTATAAGCAGAAGAGCTTGGGAAATGTGATAAAACTATGCGCTCAACAAGAGAACATGCTGTTTAGAATCAAGATATATCGTGTACAGGTACAAATTCCCTATGGTGAATATTATCATTATGAATATCTAAAAGATACATGTAAATAAAACCCTTTATTGCAAAGGTTTGTTTAAAATAAATAAATAAGGGCCTCTACCCGCCCAAAAGAAGAGAATATCCTCTAATAGAAGTTCAGCAGTTTCTGTAACCATGAGCGACATTTAAAATCATCAGATTTCACAGATAATGCACCACATTTCAATATATAGCTGGAATAAAAAGGGTCTGCTGCATTCTACAAGGCAGTAATCTGCTGGATTACGTGCTAGATCCTCTGTTGGAACAAACGTACTGTCTTTGGTGTGATATCATCTCCACCTTTTCAAGTTTTGTACTAACTCAAGTACTACTTCACAAAACATGCTCAACTCATGGTGGAAGTTAAGTCACTGGTTTAAAATGTGTATTTATGGGGCCGGGAGTCAGCTCAGTGGTTCCGGCGCGTGTCTTGTAAGCGCAAGGACCCAGGTTCGATCCCTGGTAACCACATACAATACTGGGTGTGGAGACTCACGTCCACCAGCAATCAGTACCACATACCACAGTGCCGGGTGTGGTGGCTCACGCCTGTAATCTCAGCACTCAGGACGCAGAGGCAGGAGGATTGCTGTGATGTGAATTGGAGGCTGAGCTCAGGGCCAGCATAAACCACAAAGCGAGACCCTGTCTCAGAAAACCTAAAAAAAAAAAAATAAATAAAATGTGTATTTATTTTAAAGTGATAATTTGCTTTCATTTGTTAAACTTTGATTAAAGTTTTTTCTTTAAATATGGCCAACTGAAGTTAAAGGTCATCATTCTTCTGTAAATCCAATATATAATCTTATATTTACAGCATTCAATACTTTAAGTAGAAGAAATATCTTGTTCTTTAAGTATTCCACAGATACTTGTTCTGAGGGATGAATCTTTCCTAATCTAATGACCCAAAGACTGTGCTCAGCTCTGACTGACACCCTTCCTGGTGATGACTGACCTTTATTTCATTGTCCAAAGTTTTCACAGAAACAAAAGCTCCCTTTTATTTTGTGTTTATGTTTGACTGGTGAAGCAATATTTTAAAAACTCATGTAATTACAATAATAAATGCAGTTGAAACATATATTTGAAGATATACACAAATAATGCTTCATGAGTTTCAGGAAAATTGCTGTACTAAAGTTGAATAGAGAGGTTTCAGTAGGATAGAAGTTTCGTTTCACATTACTGTCCGAAATTAGCTGAGCAGAATGAATGAGTACCAAGCCCTGCAGTGTTTTCTTTTCCTGCCAAGTTAAAGGCAAGTTATGTCATGCTTGCATTCTAGCTCAAGAAAGTGGGAAAAGAGAGAGTCTGACAGAAGGAGCACTCTATTTAAGGTGATGACCTTACAGTTGTCCTCATCACCCTCACATATGGTTTCCTCATATCGAGTTAGGTAGATATACGGAGCTACAAGATGGCTGGGACAATATAGTCCACAGCTGGCCATTTATTCAGATAAAGGTGAAAATTCTACAATTTAGAAAAGAATTATATCTCGGCATCTGCAGTCTCTGACTGAAAAGAAATTAATTGATGGAAATAGCAGAGTCCTGTGTAATTGTTAGCTTGTGCCGCATAACAAACCTGCAGCTGTGAAAAAATGACAAGTGTTCACGGCTCTTCCTGGTTCTGCAGGTGAGCTGAGCAGTTCTGTTGCTGGGTGACTTTCTTGAGCTGCGTGATTTAGGAAGACCCCATTTGTGTCTCACTTTGATCCACATAGTTTTTCATCCTTCCTAGCTCAGTTCAGTTTTCCTTTCACAGGTTTCTCAGTGTCTTGTAAAGTGGCAAGAATGCAAGCTTTACGTGCAAGAACAACTTTAACGCTCTGCTGGGATATCTGCTGAAGTTCCTCGGTCACGGTGTGTCACATGGCCACACCCACCATTGAGGCCTGGGAACGCAGACGTCACTTTGTGATGGCGGAGACAGCAATACCACATTGCAAAGAAGAGAATCTACAGCAAATGGAGGAATTTGTGGCTGTGTTTTGAAATTTATAGCAACCAAGAAGAAATATAAAACTTTAAGCATTCGATTTTGTGTAGACTGAATAGAGTCTGTTAGATGAAACTCAATCAACAGAGCTTTTGTTATGTGGTTTTTTCTTTGAGGGAGCAATAGCTGTCTAGCTTTGTCCCTAAATAGGGAGCATGTCATTCTTGGAGGAATTTCTTAGAAAGTGCAAATCACAACAAAAATGTGATAAGCTAAATCCACTAAAGTTAAGAACTATTTGATTTGAAGACATAAAAACGTGAAAAGCCAGTTAGAAATTGTTTATATAACATCTTTAAAAATAAGTTTGGTGTTTAAATATATTTTTAAAAATCTTAAAAATCAGTAAGAAAGAGTTAACAGAAAAATGAAACATACACAAAAACCAGAATAGGGCCACTTTATAGAAGAAGACATAAAGGTTTGTACGTGTATGAAGAGAAATCTTCACATCCTTTGACATTAAATAAGTGCAAGTACAAATTTTTATCATGTACTTTTGCCAAGTTAAAAAGCCAGACATTGAATGTTGCAAATGCAGCAACAAGAACTTCTATTTTTTTAGGATGAGTTAGGGACCAAACTTGGGAAATAGTTTCAGTATTATTTTATGTTTCCAACACAGGGCCCTGAAATTCAGGAGTTACATTCCTAGAACACCTGTAAATTGTGAAATACTGCAAATTTCAGATACAGTTTTCAGACAAATGCCTTAACCACCTATTCTTATAGTTTAAACCCTAAATATGCTAAGTTTCTTGAAATTATGTGATTTAGTTAATAAAATACTCTATAAGTAAGGCTGTATAAGGTGCTAGAATTTTGGTATTTAAGGGCTCTTAGGGCTTTAAGAAGAATAGAACCCAGAATGCTCGAGATCGCTGCAAGCTTCAAGAGGTGCAGCAGTCTGTAATGATATGGGAGGGCGGTGCTTCTGGGAGATGAGTTACTGGAAAGCAGCCAATCAGCAGCAAGGAGAAATACTCCTAGATAATTGCTCCAGAGTGACTTCAATCCATATGTCCCAGAAAGCATGTAATATGTTCCTGATAGCAGAAAATGTACAAGCAAGTGTCTGGAAACAATCTAAATGTTCTCTGATATGAGAGCATATATTTAAAACTCCTTTACCTACTGTCAATTATAAAGTTAAGTTTCAAATACGCAGCTCATGTAAAACAATATATATATATATATATATATATATATATATATATATATATATATATACAAAAATATCAAACAAACACAGAATGACAGACCAAAATTAAGGATGGTGGAGTGTAGGACAGAAATAGGATACATGATAGTATAAACAATAGTGCATTTCACTGTATTATTATTCTTTATGCTTTATGTGTTTATTTTATATGTATTTCATATTTTTAAGAAAGGAGATGGCAGTATGTAGATTAATATCATTATAGTTTCCAATCAAGTCCTCTCAAAATAGCCTGCTAAGCAGTCAGTGTCACTAGAGGTCTGGGATTATATTAGAAGTGTTTCAAAGTACAGGTTATCTCTGAATTCTCTAGAGACATTCAGACATTTAACACTAATTTTATATTCTCCATTTTCACCAATGACTATTTTGATGTTAAAATAAAACCATTTTCCTGTCTGGTTGAATTAAGTTTGAGGAAGACGAACCATTTAAACCTGTGGCTTTGAAGACTCCTCAGCAATCTATGTAGTACTAAATAATAAATGTTGCCTTTCTGGGAAAAGAAGCAATATTTAAAGTCTTTACATTCTGTGGTTATTGTAGTATAAATACAGAAAGCAAAATGGAGGGCCTTACAAAACAGACAAAAACATTTGTCATAGTCTTGCACCTTGTAGATATCATTATCAGGTCACACATTACACAGTAAGTGTAATTGTTACTTCATTGGCTACATGCCTGTGGGAATGTAAATTCCTCCTGGTTCAAGCTGTTATTTTTTCTGTCTTTTCATTCTAGGACAGTCAGTAACATAGAGAATACTTTACGTGATTTCTTCCTTAGTGGCAAGTGATTAAGACGGCAAACGCAGTAGTCAGAGAACAACTCTTCTCCCCCGTCACGGTCACCGTTCCCGTGCTGGCCAGGGCAGCGCTGCGCTGTCCTGCGCTCAGTACCCACAGCATGACTGAGCTCAAGCAGTAATCTCCACAGCACTTCCTCAGGTCTGGTGGACAAGAACAGAGAGTAACCAGGACCCAGAAATTAACTGTTTATTTTTGGGTACTGGAGTTTGAACCCGGTGTTTGCACTGAGTGAAGTCCTCAGCACTTTGTAAATTTTTAAAAAAAGATTTGAATCTTTATTGGTACATTTTATATACACATCATGATCACACTCAACACTGAGAATTTTTACCAGTATATGACATGACTTAATTCTCATTTTTTCCCCTTCCCCTACCCAACCTATATGCCTTTCGCAAATTTTTTAAGAAAATTTGTTTATTTTGAGACAGCAGCTTGGTAAGTTGCTGAAATGCCCACCTTGGGCTTGAGCCTATGATCTGACTGCCTCAGCCTACCAGAATGCTTGAATTATAGGTATATACTGCCATGCTCAGCAAGAAAATAACTTTTTGACTATTATTTTTCTCATCATCACTAGTATAAACGTTTGCATACCACTTTGCCAAACACTCATTCCAACTACATTTTTGCAGTGGCCATCTTTTTCCTTATAATATCCTGAATAACACAATCTAGTATAAAAGGAATATGGTTGCAAAAAGAAAAAGGAATCCAGTTTGTTTATGTCTGAATTTAATCTTGGAAGTCAGACTTTGTAAATGTACAACTGACCTTATGCAGTACAGTTCACAAAGGAATTAGCCCTTCTGGGGAGACCAGTTTCACCAGAGAGCCGCAGGGACAGATGTGCATGCCAGAGGGACCAGGACAGATGGATCTGGGGAAGGGAGGGGCTGGGCTGGAACAGGGCAGTGGAGGGCGGAGTTGTCTGTAGAGGTGGCTCCGTAAATGTTGGGTAGGTGAACTGAGGGCCAGGGAGAAGTCTTGGAGTACTCTGAAATGGAAAAAAGATGAAAAAAATAAGAAATGGAAACAGATGAAGTAGAAAACTAATCAAACTAAGCTTTAGAAAACAGAGTAAGGTCAATGAAATAGTTTTGATGCCACTTGCTTTGCATCTTAGTGGGGTGTATACACTCATGAAGTGTGCGAGCTTCGGATGTGCCCTGGCAGATGGCCTCTCGTGATTGTCAGGGGAGAAGAGCGTGCTAGGCAGAGTAGCATGGTTGTCCTTCACTTTTGATATCTTATGTACAGGAAAAGACTGAACACATGAACAGCTGAGGTAGCGCTCCTCAGATCAGGCTGTTCACACCTATGATTAGTGAAAGGTAGGTGATTTAAAAGATTAATGTTCTTATAAGCAAGGCAACTACATGAGGGCTAGACAGAAGAATCGTTCATCCATACAATATTTACTTTGTATTTCTATAGAAATACCCTGTTCTATAGGAATACAATGAATGATTAGACGTATTTCCCAGGTCCTAGTTTCTAGCATCTAATATAAATAAAAAGTAAGAATTTCTTTGGGCTAATGTGAAACCAAAGGACCTCAGGAGAATTACAAAGCAGAGAAATAAAAGCCATAGGAATATACATCGTAAAATCTATTAAATCTGACTAGTAATCATTAAAAAAAACAGATGGATTTGAGGATTAGAACTACAATGATTAGCAATTGGCTGTTATTGATTAGTCTAAATTATACCAATGTATTAGTCCACCTGTCATTACTTCATTTAAGCGAAGTAGACTTGTATGGTATAGAGACAAAAATTATATTTCCAGAGGAGAGTTTAGAAAGGATCATAGAAAATCTATTTCCTCAAGGTACTTTAGTGAAACAGAATCCAAACAATCAAGATAACTAGAGAGAGAGAGTAGTGGTAGAATGAATATGCTTTTTAGTTATAAAGGAAACATTTGCAATAGCTTATTCTCAGTGGTGCAGAGAATATCAAGGAATCCTGGCACTGGGATAATGACTTCCTGGAAAAATAGCAAGTATCCCACATCTACAGGAGTGGAGGGAAGAGTTGAGAGAAGAACTTGTAGGCAGAGGAGAATATGAGTTTGAACTCAAACGTCAGTGGGCATGTTCTTCTCTCTGCCAGGGAGTCAGTTCTATCTCTTTGCGATTATAGGAAAATGAGTCCCTTGTTGTTTAAGACTTCAAATAAGATTGGAATGTGACAGAAAGTACTTTGGGCTGTTATTCACATGTCAAATATTATTATCACATAAAGGAAATTATTATTATATTGCTTTGAGAGGTTTTTTCCTTTCCCAAGGAGGAAAAAAATAAATCAAAACATTAATCTTTTGAAAAGTAATGAGAATCCGTGTTGTTTTATTCTAAGTAAATTCATTAATGCTTGTTATATATGCATAAAACACAGTTTGGGATTAGAAAAGTACTCTAATTCTTCCTAATACTTTTCATCTTTCTGTTGACAGTAACTTTTGTTGTGTGAGGTCAGATGTATCAGGCACTGGCCACATTTTCTAAGAGACCTGTTCAAACCACAGTGAAATCTTACCAGTCAAAGTAGATGCACCAATGCAAAAGCTGTGATCCTCTGTGTACATGTTCACATCATTCCAGCTCCTATCTGAATCTGAGGACAAGAGACTGGTAATGGTAGAGCTGGTTTCTTATTAATTATCCATTTTCTGTTGGGGTGGCCATTGGGGTGGCCCCAATATAATCAGAAAATCCATGCTTCCAGTTAAAAAGTATCACTCTTATTAGACTCTTTGGAAAGCAGGGCTGGAGATCATACATCTCCAGCATATTCAAGAACTTACCAGTAAGTCTAGGGATGGACTCCTCCACAGGCCTTCGGTCACTGCTTGTCTCCTGCATTGTGTGAGACGTTGGTCACCATATGGCCACCATCTTTGAACTGGATGGCTTGGCCTGAACACTCCTCGGCTGAAAGAGCAGAGGACCTTAGACGACATGCTGGTGCTCTATATCCCTGCGATGAGGAGAAAAATTAATCCCTATTTGGCCTGGACCCCCTGATTGTTTCTGTTTCATGGAATTTAAGAGCCTCAGGGACAAAACAATAATCCTATAAGAGGAAAATTAAGGTTAAAAAACCAAATAGATGGGGGAAAATGCAAACCAATAGAAAATGATCTTCTTATACTCTAAATTATGAAGTTGCAGAGTATTCTACCTGATGTGTTACAGTTTATGTAATAACATGTTTCATTGATTCTAAAATACATGTTTTCATATTTTTAGAGCTTCCAAATGAGGTGTTTTCCCATTTCTTTTGGCATATCAGAGAGGCTACTGTTTTTACACATGCACAAGAACTTGCAGAATTAGGCCAGTGACTTGGAAGAGGATTCTGGGAGCAATAACACAGCTTTGGTGAGAAGTGCTGCATGACTCCCACTCTAGGCGGCACAGATGCTGCAAGTGTGTGGCAATTTTTGTACATAACATTGTTTAGTAGCACTGAACTTGAAATATGAAAAAGCTTTTCATGTACCTTAACCTGTTTATTTTGTTTTTCTTTCTTATACAGGAGTAAGAATATATATATATAATAGTCAAAAAACACAAACTGGCTGTTTTAGTAGATGTATAATTAAAGTTCTGAGAGATAAAAAAGTACATCATAATTTAATAGGCAACTTTTAAACACTTTTCTTGTGGTGTCTCAAAGAATGATGTTTTACAAGAACTGATATCCTAGATTTGATGAAATGCCATAAAGATCCCTTTGCCAGGAATAAGTTAGCCCTCTTTTTCACAGCATGATGTTTTAATGTAGCATAGGCCTTGTAAGAAAAGGCCAATGAATCTATCTTAGAGCAATGTTTCATGCATTTTGTGCAAAATGCACAGTGAGTGTCCGGGAGAGCACTGCCGTCAGTTCCCGTCCCTCATCTTACGCCGACAGGCTGCTTGATCTGACTTGAATCTGCACGGGCAAGTTTGGCTGCAGCCTTGACTCGTCCACAAAGTATGTGTCTGCAGGGTGAACTGTGTCCTAAAATACCAGTTAGCTTCATCAATCATGCCGGGTGTCTGGTATTTCAAATTTTTCCCTTCAAGGATATATTTTTATGTAAGTTATAATTTTGCTTTTCAAAACTTTGAGTTTCAGAAAAATTTCAGGAATTGTGCTGACTTCTTTCATACAGAGGAAGGATTTTCTGTGCCTATTTTTAAATGTAAGACTCTTTGGATTTAAGAGATTAAGTAAATTGCCTAATGTTACAGAGCTACTGAGAGACATGATCAGGATTAGGGTCCATATTTATCTGTTTTAGAGCTCCATGTTCTCTGTACTGTATATGTTAAAATAGATTTTTTAAATCCTCTAAGTCACTTCCAAGAAGAAGTTGAAACTGTAAGTAATTTGCTACCAGGAAAAGTTACCTCAAAACCATAATGTGAAGTGAAATAAATCAGATACACAAATTTAAATATCATATGGTTTCCTCTAATATGAGAAACCCAAAATATAAATGAGTTAAAAAGTGAAATAAAAGATAGAGAATTGGAACAGGGAGATGGATCTTTTGCAAAAGAGGAGGACACCTAAAATGGAGGGGTGGGATGGGAGGGAAAGCAGGGGAGGAGAGAAGAATAGAATGTGCCACACACATCTGCCAACACCCACAGCGCGTACAATCATCAGGTAGTCCAAATATGGACTGATAAAGATAAACGTTTTTAGAAAAGAAAGAAAAAGATATTACAACTGAATTATGGAGAGTTAACTATAAAATTTAAGGAACTAAGCAGTTTAGGTCAAGTTGGCATTATGCAGAAAAAGAAAAAAAGCCAGTGGGTATGGTGGTCTAGTTTTATGTAACGAACAGAAGATAAATTAATAGTTACAAGTAACAAAATATTCTATCCTTTTTATAACATCACAATAAGGATCAAATTAATCATTTCTGCCAAGATGTTTTTACATTTATATGAATCACCAAAGATGAATCAAGAAGATATAAAATTTCTAGATAATCTAATATCAGTTAAGGAAATTGAGGAAGGAATTTGAAAACTGCCAACCAAGTAAAACCCAGGGTCAGATGACTTGTTGATGAATTGTACAAGAAATTTATAGAATTTCTAGTGCTCCTACTCTTCAAACACTTTAAACTTGAAAGGGAAACACTACTTCCCAAACTCATTTCTGGAAACAAACATTATCCTGATAATAAAACTAGAGAAGAATCCAGCCAGAAAAAAGAACTATAGACCAATGTTCCTAATGAACATAGATGCAAGAATCCTCAGTAAAATACTGGCAAACGGAACGATACAAATCATCAAGAAGTCATACACGATGATCAAATAGTATTCACCCCAGGAATGCAGGGATAGTTCAACATATGGAAATCCATAATGCACCACATTAACAGAACCAAAGACGAAAACACACGATCATCTCAATAGATGGTGAAAAAGCATTTGGTAAAATCCAATACTCATTCATAGTAAAAACCCTACTGAAAACTGAAATTGATCATTTTCTCAATCCAATAAAAGCCATCTGTGACAAACCAACAGCCAACTTCATACTAATGCATCAAAAACTGAAAGCTTTCTCCAAAATCAGGAACAAGACTAGGGTCCCAATTATCACCACTCCTGTTCAGTTTAGTTCGGAACACATTAGCTAGTGCAAGCAGATAAGAGAAAGTAATAAAAGAAATATTGAGAAGAAAGGAAGAAATTAAAGTATCATTACTTATTCATTTACAAAAGAGATGAATGAGGCTTTAGAAAAAAAATCAAAGAAGAAATAATCTTCAAGATAGTGACCAAAGTGGAAAGCATGCTCAAAGATTGTAGAACAGAAACAGATAAAAATAAATGAGTTCAGGGTCATGATGGATGCTATGAACACCCAGCATACGAAAGAAATGGCATCAGTGAAACTGATTCAAACAGACATCCAGGAGATTAAAAATTCCACTGGATGTTTATGAAGCAGAATAACCCAATGTGAGGACAGAATTTCAGATATAGAAGACAAGATGTCTGTTAGTAATCATGAAAAGAGAGATTTCTTTAAATAAGATGAAAGAGACCATGAGAAATCAATCTAGTAAGCGCTAGATGACTCAAAGAAGAATAATATATGACTGATCAGAGTCAGTGAAAAAGCAGGGGATAGTGCAAATGACATTAAAAAAAACAGAACTAATGGCAGAGAATTTCACAAGTGTAGCAAAAGAATTCGACATGCAGATAAGTGAGGTATATAGGACTCCAATTAGCATGATCAAAAAAATCTACACCTAGACATATAATAGTCAAGATTTCAGAAACCCAGGAAAATAATAAATTATTGAAAGCAGTTGGAGCAACAAAACAAAAAAACAAAAACAAAAACAAACAAATCACATACAGGGAAAAGGCCATCAGAATCACAGCAGATTTCTCAACACAACCCTTAAGCCAAAAATAGCCTGGAGTGAAGTCCTAAAAAAACTCACTTTCAACCAGATTGTTTTACTCTGCAAAATTATCCTTCAAAATCAAGGAAGAGATAAGACACTTTCATGACAAAACACACCTGAGGAACTTCATGGATACCAAAACAGTACCACAAAAAAATTCCAAATTCTAAATATCTTAAGAAAGCACAATGTGGAGTTCAACTCCATGAGGCCCAAAAGAATGAAGCCATCATGCAAGGCAAGAAATTCAGTGGAAAGGGGGAAATGTAAAAAATAAAAATGCCAATAATAGGAAAACATCATGACAATGATAAGTCAATACATATCAGTTATAATCATTAATGTTAATGGCTTCAATTCATTAACCAAAAGAAACAGATTGGCAGAATGGATGAAAAAGCAAAGCCCAATAATATGCTGTAATATAAGAAACACACTTAATTAAAAAAGAAATTTGTAGGCTGAAAGTGCAAGGATGGAAAATAGTACTCTATGTGGCAGGAAACTAGAAAAAAGCAGATGTAGCTTTCCTGTTTACAGACAAAGTAGATTTAATTAATTAAGAAAGATGAAGGCCACTACAACCTTCTAAAGGGAACAACACAAGAGGAAGAGATGACAATCATAAATTTATATGCACTAAATACTAGTATACCCAACTATATAAAACAAATTTAATGGACATGAAAAACCAAATAAGGATTAATACCATAGTAGTAGGGGACCTCAATACTGAGTCACAAATAGATCAACTAATTAAAAAAATCAACAATGAAATACTAGAGTTGAACCAAACTTTTAAACAAATAGATTTAATAGATATCTACACAGTGCTCCACTTCATGAAATCAGAATACACACTTTTTTCTCAGCTTCACAGGTCATTCTTCAAAATGGACCACATACTGGCTCACAGAACAAGCTTAAGTAAAAGCAAAGGAATTGAAGTTATCTCCTGTACACCTGTACAGACCATAGCACAATGAAATTGGAGATCAATAGCAAAAGAATGCTCATGAACCTTCCAAACACATAGAATAGAACATCTCCCTGAACAACCAATGGGTCACAGATAAAATTAAAGAAGAAATCAGACTGCTTCTAAAATGAAACAGTAATGCCAGTACAACATCCTGGAATTTAGGGGACATGATAAAAATAGGTTATGAGGGAGATTCATAGCAGTGAATGCCCATTTTAGGAAAATAGAACAAACTCAAATAAATAACCTAATACTGAACCTTAAGCCCCTAGAAAAAGAAGAGCAAGATAAACCTGAAGCTTGTACAAGAGAAAAAATTATGAAAATCAGAACAAAAATTGATGGAATGGAGACTAAGAGAATGACACACACACACAAATCAATGAACAGGATTGGGGATTTAGCTTAGTGGCACTGTGCCTGCCTCACAAATACAAGGTCCTGAGTTCAATGCCTGAGGCCAAGAAAAAAAAAATCAACTAATGAAAGTGCTGGTTCTTCAAAAGAAAAAAAATAAAATTTACAAACCCTCAGCCAACCTTATCAAAACAAGGAAATAAAAAGGTAAAATCCATGCAACATAGATGAAAAGAATGAAATTATAACAGATCTAGCAGAAATTCACAGTTTCATTAACACTTAGTTTGAAAACCTGTAAGTTACCAAGATGGAATACATAGAAGAAAATACAGGTTCCTGGACACATATGAATGAACAAAGTTGAACCAAGAACATACAAAAATTCTGAACAACTCAATATCAGCCAATGAAATTGAAAACATAATTAAAAACTTACTAAGGGAGCAAAGCACAGGACCTGATGGTTTCATTGTTGAATGCTACAAGACATTCAGGGAAGAGCTAATCCCACTACTTTTCAAACTCTTTAGTGAAATTGAAGAGGAAGCAGTACTCCCAAATTCATTCAGGGAAGCAAGTATTAGATTGATTCTAAAGTCATACAAAGAGGACCATATACCTTGACCAATATGGATTCATCCCAAGGATGCAAGGATGGTTTAACACATGTAAATTAGTGAGTGCAACACATTATGTTAACAGAGTCAAGGACAAAAACCATATGATCATTTCAATAGATGCAGAAAAATGTTTGATAAGAATGAATATTTATGATAAAACTAAACAAAAAATTGGGATAGATGGTCAACTTAATAAAAGACATCTATAAAAATCCAACAGCCAACGTCATACTAAATGGTCAAAAACTGAAATTTTTCATACTAAAAATAAGGAACAAGACAAGAATGTCAACTATTACCACTTCTGTTCCATATAGAACTGGAAATATTCAGACAAGAAAAGAAATAATGATAGGAAAAGAAGTTACAGTGTCATTATCCACAGTTGATAAGATACTTTACATAGAAAGACCCTGAAAACTCCACCAAAATACTTCTAGACTTAATAACCAAATTCAGCAGAGTAGCTGGATATAAGGTTAGCACTCAAAAATCAATAGCCTTCTTTTATATGAATAACAGGATCACTAAGAAAGAAATTGGGGAACAATTCCTTTCACAATTGCATCCAAAAGATGAAATATTTAGAAATCAATCTAACAAAAGAAGTAAACGACCTTCACTTTGAAAACCACAGCAGTCTGAAAAAAGAGATCAAAGAGGATGTCAGAAAATGGAGCGATATCATTTGTTCCTGGGTAGGAAGAGCCAGCCTAGTTAAAATGGTCATACTTCCAAAATTGCTATACAGGTTCAGTACAATCCAGATTGAAATCCCAAGAGTATATTACACAGAACTAGAGAAAACACCCCCAAAATTCATTTCGAACCAGTAGAGACCTAGAATAACAAAAGTAACTCTAAGCAATAAGACAAGTCAGGGGTTTTCACGATCCTCAGCTTGAAAACTGTGCAAAGCCACTGTGATAGAAACAACTTGGTACTGACAAAGAAGCAGATTCAAGTATCAATGGAACAGATAAAAAGATGTAGAAATAACACCAGATATACTAAGTCACTTCATCTTTTTTTTTTTTTTTTTAAGATAGGGTTTCGCTTTTGTGGTTCAGGTTGACCCTGAGCTCAGCCTCAAATTCACATCACAGCAATCCTCCTGCCTTTGCCTCCTGAGTGCTGGGATTACAGGTGTGAGCCACCATGCCCAGCACTGTGGTATGTGGCACTGGTTGCTGCTGGGTATGTGGTTAACTGGGGAATCGACCCTAGGTCCTTGCTCTTGCAAGACAGGCGCCGGAATCACTGAGCTAAATCCCCGGCTCCTAAGTCACCTCATCTTTGACAAAGGAGCCAAAATACCCTCACTGGGGAAAAGACAACCTCTTTAATAAATGTTGCTGGAAAACCGGGGTTTCAAACTGCTAAAATTAAAATTAGATCCATGTCTGTTACCACCTACTAAACTAAAATTGAAATGGATCAAAGACCTAAATATTAAAATAGAAACACTAAGCCTGCTGAAAGATAGGTTAGGTAGAACTCTTGCAGACAATGAATGGCAGAGGAAAAGTTTATGAACAAAACTTCAGTAGCAAGAGAGCTAACACAAAGAAGTAACTATTGGGATTGTGTCTTATACAAAAAGAGAAATCACCAACAGAGTGAAAAGACAAGCTACAACATGGAAACTATTTTAACTAGCAGTTCCTCAGACAAAAGGCTACTGTCCAGAATTTATAAAGAACTTAAAACCAGATCCCCCCAATTTAAAGACTTAGTTCAAAAATGGGCATCAGACATTTCTCAGATAAAGAAGTAAAAATCAGCAAATACACATATGAAAGAATGAGAAATGCAAATACAAACAACTCCAAGATACCATCACATTCCAGTGAGAATGGCTGCTATCAAGAAATAGGGCTATGGGAAAAAATGAGAATTAAGTTGTGTCTTATACTGATACAAATCCCCATTATGGAGTGCAATCATGATGCGTATATGTAATGTACCAATAAAGATTAAAAAAAAAAAAGAAATCAATCAACAACAAATTCTGGTAGTGCTCTGGGGAGAATGGAGCCCTTCCCCTAAACCCAGTGGACAATAAAAGCATATGTAACGCTTATAGATGGTTTAAACAATCCTATTCTAACATTCACTATCAGAGGACAAACTTTCCTATGAATTTCAACACAAACTGTACCATATTTGCTAACTTTACTAATCAATTTCTTGTACGCCGGCAATCACTACAATGTGTAGGAACATGTTGCAAAAGTTGGATTCATTTGCCCATTACATACCCTATTGACACAACAAAACAACCTCCACAAAACACACAAAAATGGTGTCTGCAAACACCCGAGCACGAACACTCTAACATTCCCTCTGCAGTTGCTCCCTTCTTCCCTGTACAGATGGTGCCATACTGCTTAGAGAGCTGGTGTAACATTTCCATCCCCCCACACAGCATTTCATATGGATTTTAGCAAAAAACATACTTTTTACCATCCTCTACATTTAACGAAGGTTCAGGCATTTCTAAATATCTGCTTAAGTCACAGTGCTTCAACTGAGGACTTGATTTGTCTGCTACATATATGGTGTAGTGTTGAATGAATTGCATTGGATACATATAACAATAATTATCATTTGAACCTGTCCTCAAATCAGAGCACTCTAAAGCCTAGACATTTTCTCTTATCTATCAACCCAGTGCAGTACAATGCTTGAATTTTCATAACATAGTCTTCCCTAGGAATTTTAACACAATGTGTACAAAACTTGCGAGTATATACGCTCCATTTTTGTCATATACTGGCAATCACTTTAACATCCCGGAAGACTAGGCGGTGTAAGTTAGGACTCCTTCCCACACAGCACCTACACAGCAAAGTGAAACAAAACACAAAGAGTGAGGACGCTTGTATCACTATAAGCCCAGGGGCACAGTCTTCTGCATTACCTTTTCTTCTGTGAACCCGTGCACAAAGGGTTTTACATTCCTCCTACAAAATGTTTCCTGTGAGTTCTAAGAAAAAGCACTATTTTCTTATTTCTATTTTTTAACATATCAGGCATCTGTGAACATCTAGAATACTAGGTATTTCAAAAACTACTTGATATTGGCAAAATGCACACAAAAAAACAGAGGTTACGCTGTAAAAGATCTTCCCCTTGGAGCCAGACTGGCATTGGCTCATCTACTCATCCTTTGTCTTTTGCTCCGTGCACTCTAACCCAAGGACCCTCACCCCAGGGCCACCCTCAGGTGAGTGGCAAGTGACAGGAGATTCACTTGTATTTTCAACTCCTCCCTGTTGCTTTCATTGCCACTCAAGCTCCAGCTCTGCCAGATTAGGAGCCTGTAGGTGTGCATACCTCACAGGGATCTGCACATTGGAACAAATGAGCTTGTGTGCTCCTCGGAGAGTCTAATAGGCTGATGATCTGATTCGGGGCTGACTGGTGATTCCAGCCCTGAGGAACAGCTGTGAATGCAGAGTGATATCAGCAGAGAGGTTGGCCAAGACAGTGGCTGGAAGACTTACATCATACTCTCTTAGTGAGCAAGAATTGACAATTAACTGCATCTGGTGGCAAGTTTCATAGAGACAATTGCACATGCGCAGGTGTATGCTGCACCTGGTGGCAGGCTTCATGTCAGGACCTGACACACTTTACTCTGCTCATGACACACCCATTATTTATCACTTCTGTTTGTGTCTCTTTCCCACACTGCATCCTGGTCTTAGTGTCTCAGCTATTCTTTTAAAAGGGAAAAAGATTTAATAGTGAGACAGCAAAATATTCTAAAGCTTCCCCAGAAGCTGCATTTAAGTAAAGCCACAACAGCCTTAATTAAACTGCAGGTTTGTCCTCTCAGGTGAGTCACTTTCTCCAGCCCTCTTTAGCAAATGTATGATGACAGGCTATTCCATGAAGCCATCACAACTGCTTTACCACACAGAAACTAATCACCCTGCATTAGAAAACAAGTCTTTGGAGCTTTTAAAAAGGAAAAATGTGAACACAAAGCACAGAAATAATTATTAAAGGCCATTACTTCCTCCAATATGCCTGCCCCGAGAGCATCATTCTTAGTGACTATGTTAACGCTCAGAAACCCATCACTGCTGTTGAAGAGCTGATTTTGCGTGCTCCTAATGACATCTGTCACTTTCAGGAGACTGCAGTTCAAAAGGTGGGACGTGTTCCACCTTTAAATGTGAAAAATGGGTAAATGGATGAAATAGGAAAGGCCACCGAGGCATGATCTCTAGGGAGGACTCATAGAGTCCGCTGATGTTCAGTCAACAAGGCATAGTCTGTGGAAAAACCACTTCCCACAAAACTGGTCCCTAGTGTCAGAGAAATCAGGGTCCACTACTCCAATCCACTGAATAAATGTGGGTCAGAGCCACTCCTGTTGTCTCTTCTAGAGATGGTCCAACAAACTCCACTTCAGAAAATCAATCCCAGAAGACATTTCTTTTCTGTAGTTTTTAAAAAATAAATGGGCCTTTACAAAGCATTCGATTTTCTAACTTTATCATATGTTGGCAACCTAACAGTTAGAATATACAGATGAAGTGAAAGTTCTCTTTGAAAAGGTTGAGGGCAAAGTTGAGAAATATGAAAAATATGACTACCTATAAATAGCCAGGAATTCTCTCAAAGGGTGCAAGGCATTTCTAATTCTCCTAATGTGAGGCATTACTCTACCGCCTTTCCTTGGGAGAGCAAACACCTCCACCCTGACAGCCTGAAAACTTCTACGAGTCATTGTCCTGGGCTTCACTCACTTTCCATGACTAGTAAGGACTTTTCCCCCCTTGTTGGAAGGGTGTGAGGTCTCTTTTAAATGGGACTAGAAAGTCACTCCAGGCTCCAGCTCTCTGCAGTTTCCTGGCCTACAGTGGCAGAGCCTTTGTGTGCAGACCTGATTCTTGACCCTGTGTGGGAACAACCTCTTACTGGCATGCCATGCCTGCTGCCTCTCCAAGCACCAGACCTGGCACTCTGGTGGGGGCTTCACCTAGGCCTGACAGGTTTGGACCAGGAGACCCATAGTGTGAGGAATCCTGGTTTGAAGAAGCTACTGCTGCTGTCTGGGAATCAAGGTGGGGAGAGGTGGAAAAACAGTCACTGGTGCTTCAAGGTCCTGGGGCAGGCCAGTCAGTGGCCCCGGTGAGGGCTCTCAGGCTCTCAGGACAAACCACAGGCCATGGTTTGTCCCGAGGACTCTCCCCAGTTCACCTGGCTCCCAGTCCCATGAGTCCCTGAAGTTTCTGTTTTTGTCACTCTTGGCGGTAGTATTTCAAAACTAGTTCACTGACTGTTTCGTAATGACCTGCTTGTAAGTGTAAGACTCTGTGCTTTGAAGTGTCACCATATAATTTGCACCATTTCAATTTATAGGTAATACCAGGTATGGCAAATCTATGCGAGAAAACCCATAGCAAATAATGGAGGAGTCCCAGACCCACTCCATTAACAGACCAAGATATCTGTTTCCAACCCTAATGGTAAGATATTATGAGTCTAAATAATAAAATAAAGAAGGGAAAGAAAAGTGATAGCAAAATGCAGATAAAATGCTGGGTTCTGCTTTTTGGTGATTTTATTGCCACATATTTTCAGTACATAATGTCTGCGTTCACTGCAGGAAATTGCTGCATGTAACCAACACATCTTAATCCTCTTTATTTTCCCTTCTGTCCCCCCACTTCCCTCCTCTACTCTTTCCTTCCAGAAGACTTGAATAAGCTAGATGAGGTATTACCACTCATAATCCCAGCACTCCAGGAGGATGAGGCAGGTCAGATTAAGCCCTGCTTGCATAATTTTAAGTCTGACCTTGTTTAAAAGTAAAGAGAAGGTTTTAGGTTCCTTGTGAAGTAATTGGGTTCAGGTGGAAAAGAAAATAAAGATTGAATAAATGTATTTCATATTATGTATACACGTTATTTTCATAAATTAATGTATAATTCTATCAAAGCCAGTCAAAATTCCAGCAAAATTTATGAACAACTTAAAAATTAATACTAAAGTTTATAAAGATCAATGTCTATGAAGAGTTAAAATAATTTTTTACAAAACAGACATATTACAAAAATAATTAAAAATGTGATATTGATATAGGAATACATAGGTAGTTAATGGAATGGAAGTCAGAAAATACATAGAAATATATAGCGTATATTATATAATAGGAAAAGATATGTTCTTTAATAAAAAGAATAGAAAAGTCAGGAGACCACATTAAGAAAAATAAATTTGGGGTTTATACTTTATAGCATTCTAAAGAAAAAGCACAATTCAGTGGATTGAAAATCTAAATTGGAAAGGAAAAAATATAAAACTTTTTGTAGGAAAATATAAGAATTTAATTGTTGTGATCTCATTTGGGGAATCCCCAACAATATCCCAAGTACAGAAAAGAAAAAACATTAACGTATCTGACACCCACATATAAACATTTTATTTAGCAAAGGGCTGTATAAGCAAAGACGTACGTGTAGATTGAAAGCAGCTATTTATAATGTGAAAACCAACAAGTGATAATTATATCACACACTTACACTATGCTAGTACTTGGCAAATATGCAAGAAAGAGTGCAAATCCAATAAAGTATGGGTTAAATATGCAAATAAAAACTAACAAAAGTACAGGGATGCAGATCAAATAGATAACAAGCATATGAACAGATGCTTACTCATTTCAATCATGTGATATCATTAGCACAAACAAAAGCAGCTTCAGAATAGGAAATGTTTACAATGTCAACTGCTGGAGGAGGTAAGAGGATGCAGTCATTGTGGGCAATAATTTGATGGCATTTAATAAAATGAAATATTTATAAACTATTGTCCAATAAGCCAACTGCTGGTTTCCCCATGTCTTTAGAAAGACTTGCTTACTATCGTACTAGATGTTTATAACCAATCTAATATCAGGAGCTAACTATTCGTGCTTATTATCAGAGGAGTATTATACAAATGCAGTCCATGATATCTAGATTTAGTGGTGTTGGGGATCTTCCAGGAGTTTCCAATAAAAAAAGTAAGGCTTGTCCATACTCAGGTTTTGAACAGATTGAGGGATAAAAGTAAGAATAGATAAAGAACTAAACATTGTTTAAATTGTTGATATCATAGCATTGGAAAGTTAGTAAGGACAAAAAGGGGTTTATTAACTAAAGTGCCAAGTACCCTTGAGGGCCCACATCTGAGCAGGCAAGAAAGCGGATTCTGTAGGTGTTTGCTTTGATCTCAAGGCTCGCTCACAGGGTGTGCTCAAGGCTGGGTCCCTAGTTGATACACTAATGAGTAGCAGTGGAAATTTAGGAGATGGGGCCCACTAGAAGGAAGTTAAGTCACCGGAAACATGCTTTGGGGGGCATTGTAATTGGAGTCCTCTTCTATTTTTTCCTCCCTGTCTCGTCCTGTTCCCGAGGGCTACTCATCTGGCATCGAACCACGGGCGGGAGTCATCACGAGGAGACGAAATGGTGGAGAAGTCTTTATTGCCAGCATTCTCAGCACTTATATACAGCCACACTTTCTTGTTCTCAACCGCCCCAAACCAGTCTTATAGGGGGCAGTCTCTCGCTCTCTGTTTTCCCTTAATCACTGTGGCCCGGAGGGGCCCGCTCTGTACGTGTCACCTTGCACTTACTTTATGGAGCTGGCGTTGTTTAGCCCCAGGGGACCCCACACCTTCCCACTACCATGATGTGGGGGAAATGTGGTCCCCAGTGGATGCACCAAGACAACGTGTCCATGTGACCATGGGCTGAACTCTAACTCTGAGCCAACATGTCATTTCTCCTGTTGTTCATCTTAGGTGTTTGCCACAGTAACAGAAAGCCAACAAATACAGCAGAGAGCCAGGCCTCATGAGAAAGAAGGGCAGGATAGAGCGGAGCATGCCCAGCCATCCTCAAATTTATCCTCCAGAAATCACCCTATCTCTCAGAGGCAGACTGAAAACTATACAGAAAGAAGCCCTTGAGGAAAAGTGATGTCTCATGAGAAGGGTAACATTGGTATTTGGGTTAGGAATAATTTAACTCATAATTCAATATAATTAAAACACAAAACAAAGGATAATATTTCAGGGATGTTAACTAAAGATGTTATGACAATATCTTTAAAAAAAATTCAAATCCTTATTGGTACATTATATATATATACATCATGATCACATTCAACATTGAGAATTTGTACCAGTGTATGATACAATTCTCATTTTTTACCATTACCCTATTCCCCCTACAACCCCCTTCCCCATATACATAGGCTTTGTTTCCTTTTTAAAAATTACCATCACATTATTTTTTCCCTTGTTACTCCTACGCCCCATTTCCTTTTGAATATTTTCTATTTCACAATATCTACTATATATTCTAGAACTCATTTACATCTTCATTTTCTCATACACAGGTTACATACGTTTTCATAATGTGTGTATCTTGGGAGTTTATGCTTTTTTTTTTTTAAGATAAAGATTTACAGCGGACAGAGGAAAATGTTGGTTGTAAGGGCAGTGACCAACTCATTCTTTACCAAGAAAAGATTTAGAATGTAAAATGTTCTGCAGAGCATTGTCGTCATGAACCTGTGTGACCAAAGACGATCCAGTAACAAAAGTACAGGCAAAAGGTGCTGAACGACTGTCGTGATCTCAGAATTCGGAGACAGGCAAGGTTTGGCGTCTTCTCTTGCGCTCAGGCTTGTCTGAGCGACAGCGTTCACGTGCATCTAACACTGAGGTCTGACGAGAGGGCACCACGGTGTCAGGACCTGTGAGGAAGGAGCCAGACAGCCACTTCCGGCGGCGCTGCCACTTCCGGCGCGTGCCCCCTCGCCCGCCCCTCCGCGGCGGCGGGCTAGCTGGCGAGCCTCTCTGCGCTGCCGGAGCCGGGGAAGTCCTGGGAGACCCGCCCCGACGCCTCCCTCGGGTCCGCGGCCCCGGCGGAGCAGCCGCTCCGGGAAGCTGGGCACCCGGGCCTCCCTGCCGGGACCAGGCCCGAGCCGGCTGCGCCACCCCGGGGGGCGCGAGGGGCGAGGCCGCGGCTCCCAGCACCCGTTTGTTTATCCACCAGTAATCGTGGCGGAAATGGGAACCGGGAAGAGAAAAGTCAAACAAGCGGCCCCTTTCCCATGACCTCCAGACCAGGGTCCAGGGGCCCGGGCCGCCGCACCCCAGGGACGCGGTTCCCAGCCCTGGGCGGGTGCGTGTGAACACGTGCGGGCCTCGGAGTTGACCAGACCCCTCAGCTTTCCAGCAGCCGACGTGGTGCGCGTTCAAAGCAAATGAGTCTGCGAAGTGTAAAAAGTTCATTTAAGTCTTGGTTTATTATTTAAAACATTTTATTATTTATATTATTATAATCATATTTTATCACATTATTAATATTAATATTATTAATTATAATGATAACAATTATAATTAATTATTAAATTATATTTTATTATATATTATATATTATATTTATAAATTAATATATATTTTATTATTTAAAATATTTCCTTAACTCTTTGGGACCTACAGGATCTATATGCTCTAAACGATAGTTTTTTCCCTAAAGTTTCTCTAATAGATTTTAAAACTTTCTGGGGTCCAACGGCATCTGAAGTGAAACATTTTGTTGGAGAGTATATCCTTTAGCTGGATAGATTGTAGCTTGTGTTCAATGTATATAACCACAGCGTTTTATGAATTCCCTGTCTTGCCAGAATTTTCAAACATCAGGAAGGTTGCTGATAGGAGAAAATTCAGGATTCCAAAACACTAATTATGGACTAATAGAAGAAGAGAGAGTGGTTGTACATCTACAGTTATTCTGTGAAGTTTCCAAGGTGGCAACCGCTATACAAATCAACTCTAGCACAGCTCTGGCAGTGGAAGAGGAGTTCTGGCTTTAGCGTCGGCAGTTAGAGGGAGCACAGGTCAGTATGGCCCTCCTAGGCCGCAGAGGGATTTGTTGGAAAGGCTCTCAATCAGCTAAGAACAGAAAAGAAGTGCTTCATCTGCAAGGATTTGTGGCTGTGGTCTCAACACTTCCGTGGTGTGTGTGCCTGCATTCTGGGGTGCCCTGTAATTAAATTTTTATTTCCTCAAAGGTGCATTTTGAAGGCCGCGCATGAATTTTTGTCGGGTGTCGTAGAGGGGTTAAGGTGGCAGGCATGAGGGTGTGCTGTGAGCATCGGGTGGAGTTTTCTATAGGGAAAAGATGTGTCTACCCTGTGTGCTACAGACCGTGAGCAGCTGTTTGTGGAGCATTATTTTTGTTTGAAGCTCTGAAGGATGATGGTGGCGCTGGTCTGATGAGAGCAAGGTGCTTGATTTCTGTGGCAGGCTCTACCTGCGGCCTATAGGTTCTTTGTAGCCTTCGGGGTTATTGCTGTGACAGAAGTAACGTCCAGATGGGTGACATGAGGCTGTCCGAGGCAGAACGGCATCTCCAGTTTCTTCTGGGCTCTGCAGTTAGTAAGCAATCAAAATCCTGTTGTCACAGCAAGTTGAGTATTCTAATAAAAACAGTTTCTGAGTGTCTGAGGTGGTTCAAAGTTATCAGCAAAGGAAACCATTAATGTAAAGATTTTTTTGTGGTATCTGCACAGTAAAGCCCAAGATAAGGCAATTTTAGTATCTGGCTCTATATATGTGATTTCTGTTCAATCTTACAAAAATTGAATTTAAACAAATTAATATTTTTGCTCTCCAAACACTAGGCCATGAGATAACTTAATCTTGGGACAGAATCAGAATATTCATGTGTGCTGGTAAGAAAGAAATCAAGTAATATAGATGTCTGGGTTGGTGAAATATAGTAGCTTGTTTTTGGACTTTTTGCTCTTTGTAGCTATTCTGTGAGGGGAGTATGTAGAGGGTGACTGTCCTCTCAGGGAGACATATCCCCGCATTGTAATCCCTGGTGGGTCAGAGGATGATCTTATTTGGAGATAAAGTCCTCACAGGAATCTAAGTTAAAATGAGGTCTTCAGATAGATCTTAATCTGATTGATTTTTATAAAAAAAAAGAGGAAATGAGGATGTAGACCATGTGAGGATGAAGACAGACATCTCGATGCTTCTCCACACGAAAGAATGCCTGATATTCCACCACATGACCGAGGCCAGCAAGAGGTGTGGCTTACATTCTTTCCTCGCTCACAAAGTCAGACCTGATGACGCAGTGGTTTCAGACTGCTAGCTGTCAGTGGGACAATAAATTTCTGGTGTTAAGGCATCTGTCTGTGGTGCTTCGTCACAGCAGCCCTAGCAAACTGAGCCAGAGTTTTAGTAGAACAGCATTTAGTGAAGAATTTCTTACTGCTCTGAAAACTGGTTTTGAATACACACGTGTATCCACATTACAAAATTGCACTCTTTTAAGCAAAATTGTGCTTTGAATACAGCCTTCAAGGAATTTGTACTTGGTACATGTGATCACCAGGAGCTTGAAAAACTAATTGCTTTCTGAATCTAAATTTACTAATTGGATTCTTTTATTGGGACAATTTTTAGAATTATCTTGCTACTCAGATACATGTACAGAATTAGGAATTTAGTCAGGAACTCAGCAAAGATCCTGTGTAACAAAATGTAGTTCCCTTCCCCTACAGGACACTGTTCTGCCAACAGCGCATATATCTTTATCACAGGCCAAAGAGCAGTGATATCTGTGCTTTTGTAGGGATATTATTCACAGACCATCCTAAAACTACTACTTCTTTGTTCTCTCATTAAAAACATTTAACTAGAAATTATTTTCTCCTAGAATCTGAGACCTCTAAAGAAAATGGTTCTTCTGAATAGCTAGGAAGAATACCTCTTTTAAAGGATTTGTGCTTGGACTGTTTTACATTCATTAAAAAATGAAGAGCTTATTACTGTAACTACCACATATATACTTCTGTATGGAAGTAATGAATATAGAAACCAAAGGTGTATTTTTAGTTTCTTCTGGTTTTTTTCTCGCTTTCAAAGCAAGACTATATGCTTATAAAGATGTTGTTTCCTGGCCTCCTAGGCTGCTTTTTTTTCTCTTTCTTTAATACACAAGGAACAGAAGTAGGGCAATTTAAATATAACTTTTAAGCTAAGGAAATAATCACAATTTTAAGAAAAAATAAGAAATAGTGACAGTGTTTAAGGAGATGACATTCTGTTTAGGTCCTGTTAATTACAGCTACCAGTTCACAAGCTGCTGCAAAGGTTCCCTGGGGATTATTTCCAGTCTATTTATGGAATCTGCAGAGGAGAAGTTATGAGAATGGCTTTTTTATGATATTCCCTTTAAACTTTCATCTTTCATAGCTCACAATTAGTTTTCTGGAATGAGGGTGCATATTAGGCGAAACAAATATGTAGGGGTCATAATTTTCTGACCTACTTCCTTCTTCATGTCCAAATAATTTGAAAAGAATTTTTTCCAGATTATGTCTGTCTGCTGTGCTAATTCACAATGACATCTTTTCAACTGTCTTCATTTCAGGGTCCTGGTAGCATTAAAGTAGCAATTTCCTACTTGAAGAAATCCATTACCATGCCTCCAAGAATGTGGGTGGATAGAAAATGCTGTTCTTCACCAGTCAGGCACTGGTGGAAGAAGTTTACAACCAAGACGAACAGACAGAATAAAGATGGAAAAAAAAGTACGCTGGGAAAAATAAGTGGATCATAAAGAAAAGCTGGGCGAGGCTCTCTAGAAGAAAGGGCTGTACTGGTGGAGCTCACTGAGGTAGTTTTCTCTTTGGATTCCCGTGCACATTTTTGTCTTTGTATTAGAAAATCATAAGTGATAGTTTGTTTACTCAGTTTCCCTTTAAGTAAGAGCTATTTTGGTTTTATTCATCAACTTCCATGGAGTAGAATTTTGTATCTTCCTCTTTGGCACCATATGTCCATCTGAGCAGCCAAGAACTTCCTTGGTTCCCTCAAACAGGCAGTGTTTGCCAGAGGGCAGCGTGTGACGCCCTACCATCTGGCGTGCAAGTTGCCACTTGGCTGCCACCTGTGCTGCCACCCGAAGCCCTTGCCCCTCCTCCTCCATCCAGTGCCGTGACTAGAAGCCCTCGAAGCGTTCCTGGCTGCTGCCTCTTGTCACTTCTCTAGTGGCAGATGTTGGGGTGGGAACCACTTTGAGCGCCAAGCAGTTACTATTAGCAGTTTGGCAGAGACTCCAGCCATCCTCCTAGGAAAAATGTAAGAACAACGGTCAGCCTGCCTGTAAGAATCGTACACAGTCACATCTCTCTTCCCCTGCTCCTAACTGTCCATGCTACTGAATGGACCTTTGCTCTAACTTGAAATACATCTGATCGGACCCACATTGCCCACTGCACTCATTCCCAGGTCTGAGATCTTCTGCGAGTCTTCCCTTGGGTGCAGACACAGACCAACTCACATTTTCAATTTCGGTCCCTTCTTGAAGTGTCCTGGTCACTTGACACCACATCCCAGATTTGAGTGTGATTGCAGAGCGAGCCAGAGCCAGTAGGTGTGCCATGGAAGCTATGGGAGAGTCAGTGGAGAGGAGTCCGGATGCGATCACTGTCATGAGATGAGGTCAGTTTTAGGATCATAAACTCATGTTATTTTTAGAGTTGGAAGTAACCTTAAAATCCTTTTTTTGGGGTAATAAATACATTTATTTTACGATATATTCCTGCTATTCACATTAATTGATGTTCCATAAAAGCATACATCATTAAATTTACTATTACAAGTGTTTGGAATTTATACTTACTATTTATATCCATAAATCTGCAATATCTTAGGAACAAAGCATTTTATTGGAGTTAGACCAGATGAATACTAAGCTTTCTTGTTGGCTGCCAGATTAGATTAGAATGTTTTATAAACCAAGAAAATGTTTTATTTCCAATATTTGAAATTTTATAATAACGTTTTTCAATATAAACATTGCTGAAATTGGTAAGTATTCATTTATTCAACATGCACTGGGATAAGAACTGAACAGGTTAGACTAAGGTGCTTGATCTGTAATAGGAGAAAGATGAATAAAGTCTGGATATTAAATATGAGTGGCTGTATTTTGATTCCTGGGTCAGTGAAAATGATCTTAAATCTATTTTTTGTTTGTTTTTCTTGTTCTCTACTGTACTCATCATAACAGAGTGTGTGTTAGGTAACCAAGTGTGTTACTTAGAATACATTTGGCAGTGAGTGAAACAAAAGTCAGTTACATTCAGTGGCTTAAATCATAAAGGGAGCTTACAGTCCAGCTGGAGGGTGGGTGTCTGACATGGTTTAATTAGGGCTTCTGGTCAATTGCTCTGGGACTCATTTAGTTCTGTCCAACTCCACAGTGTGGTGTGCTCGTCGTCTGTAGCAGGTTCCTTTCATGGTGGTGACATGAAGGCTAAGAAAAAAATTGGGCTTGATAGATTGATTCTCATGTATGTCAGTGGAGGAAGAGTATTCCTGGTTCAGGATTCCAAGCAAAACTCCTGAGAGTTTTGCTTACTGACATGACTTGACCTTTGGGCACACCTAAACTGGTTAATATAGCCACAGGAAGAAAACCCGTAAGTTGATTTAAATTAATGCAGAGTTTAAGATTGGAATTCAGGTGGAATCCAGTCCCCTCAAAGCAGTTTTTCTAGGGAGATAGTAGCAGATACTTGAACCAAATCTTAGTGCTATTAAAAAGTAGGAAACAGATAATTGATTCCAGATAGAAAACTGTTAAATATTTTTTGAATAATTGATGGAGTAGAATTAAATCAGGTTCTCTGCATGAGAGGGAAAGAATGTGAATCAAGATGTATCATGTACTGTACAAACTCTTAGGCTGAATGGGATCATAATGTATATATAAATGTACCAACCAATAAAATCAGTTGAAAAAATCAAGTTCTTTGCTCTTGCTGGTTACTACTCACAGAGGTAACAGGTTCAGAATGTGCTCATGTTAAATGCAATTTTTGAAGTGATAAAAAAATGCACAGATAAATGCACAAATCAGCAATGTGAAGAAAAACCTCTAGTAAAACAGTAGAAGAAAAATAAATGAAAGGGCTTAATAAAAACAAAAGCAGAAGTTAATTAATTAGCAAAGAGAATGGAGTTTTCTGTGTCTGGCTGTGTTAGACTAGTTTTAAACTAACTTTATACCTTCACAAACCTAAACTGAATGACAGCAGCAGCAACAGTCTGTTGAAGCTGTTGAAGAGCTACTGAGGCAGCAAGGACTTGGAAACCGGAGTCCTGGGGAAGAGGGCACAGGAGGGTGTGCAGAGCGGCTCTACCTTTGTTGCCACTTCCGTTATAAGTTACTGGGCGCTAGAAGCATGGGCAAAGTCTAGATAGCTAACGTTTTCATAGAGAGGGCTGAACACTGAGAGAATGTAGTAAATACAAATTATAACCAGATAGATTTCACTAAGACAGAATGAGTGAACTGGATCATAGGCAAGAAGAAAACGTATAGACACCCAGACTGAAGTCAGGAGGTAAAAAGATAGAAAATAAGCCAGAAATCATAGGCCAGAGCCACGTGATCATGGTGAAAAGATCTCACTATTATTCTGTATTTAGTTTTGGTTTTTTTCAAGACAAGGTCCATGTATTCTAGGTTGGGCTTAACTTCACTTTGTAGCCCAAGCTGGCCTGGAACTCTTATTGATCCTCCTGCTTTAGCTGTTTGAGTGCTGGGATTATAGGTACCTACTGTATGTTGAGAAAAAGAGAGAGAGAAGTGGCAGAGAGCGAGAGAGACAGAGAAAGAGAGAGAGATAAAAACAGAGACAGACAGAGACAGTAGAATGTCAAAAGCAATAAGAATTTTTCAGAAAGCAAATAATAATAGAAAAAAGATATAAAAGCTATTTGTAATCAAAACAAGCAATAATAAGTGGTAGACAGCTAAACTATTCAAAAAGAAAAATGTAAAAGAATTATGAAAATGTATCTTAAAATACTGATACTATTTTAGCAATATAAACTGCAGCTGGAAAAGAGATTTAAATTTTGTCTATATTTCTATAATCAAAATTTCAATGTTTATGATAACTATATGAAAACATGTTCCCAAATGATACAAAAATCTATTAAAAGATCTAATAGATGCTGAGAATTTGCAAGTTTCACTTTCTGTATACTGAAGAGAGCTGACAGTATTTTAACAATGCCAAAATATTTAATACTGGGCCGGGATTTAGCTCAGTGGTTCCAGTGCCTGTCTTGCAAGCCCAAGGACCCGGGTTCGATTCCCGGTTACCACATAACAATACTGGGTGTGGAGACTCACCCCAGCAGCAACCAGTACCACATACCACAATGCCGGGCGTGGTGGCTCATGCCTGTAATCCCAGCACTCGGGAGGCAGAGGCAGGAGGATTGCTGTGATGTGAGTTGGAGGCTGAGCTCAGGGCCAGCCTGAACTACAAAACGAGACTCTGTCTCAAAAAAAAAAAAAAAAAAAAAAAATTTAATACTGGTAGTCGTAACATTTTTTCATGCATATAAAGAAGAAAAGTGTTCTCTCCACTTGCTGTGGTAGGATGCAGTACCTGGTTGCAATGCAGAAGTGAGAGATGTTGGGCCCCCAGGCTTGTGATCTTCCTAAAGGATGAACTGTTGAGGGATTTCCAATTGAGTGGACTCCTGAGGGGGCATGGAAACACGGAGTGGGTGGGTGGGGCCAGCGGGAGTGGGTGTGGTCTTCGTGCCCTGCAAGCTGTGTTGTGTCCTGGCTCTGTCTACTCTGGCTGTACTCTCTTCGTGGCTGCCGTGAGGTGAAATCCTGTCTTAGTGTCTCCGTCTGTAAGCAGTAGAGTCAGCTCACCGTGGGCTCAACTGAAACCAAGAACCAAATCAAAGTTGTCTTTCCCTCAAGCTGTTTATATGAGATATTTTGTCATGGTGGTGCAAACACGACTAACAGTTATCAAACATTTTTCCCTCAATGGAAAAATATTATCCTAGAAGATAAACTATTTTGGGTCATATTGTGATCGATTGTAAAATAAGCAATTCACACTATTCTTTTTACCTTAGATTAGAAATGGGTGTGTGGTGGGGGGGATTGATCCCTGGCTCATCTACATAAGTGTATAGTCTAGTTTAGAAAAACCTGCACTTGATTCTGCTGTAACCGCCAATGGAGTGCTTTCTTCCCTTTTCCTCAGTATTTCTCCAACAACATCACTGGAATGGAATATTTCAAAAGTTTTCAATGAAGTTAAGCATTCATGCCTAATATAAAAGCAAAAAGAAAGAGCAAACCGGAAGGGCTCTTTCTGTAACTTGGTAGATAAGTCTAGAGGCTAAGAGCCAGCAGATCGCTACTGTCACTGCACTGGTCTTCAGCCTGACTCCCACCAGACCCAGCCATAGAGTAAGCTACAGGTAATCGAGATAAAAAAGTACCTACGGATATTACAGTTGTCACTATTTGTGGAAAAAATAGGTCTAATAAGTACCTTAAATTCCACTGGTATGTACTGACAATTAGAGTTGAGTAGGAGAAGACTATGCACATAGGTAATTACTTTCTTCCCCGTGTTCTAGTTACAGTCTGCTACACAGTATGAGATATGGCATCTGACCGTCCCAGCTTGACTGACGATGTCTGAGTTTCAACTCTGAGAGCCTTTGCTCCAGAAAGCTCCAGAGTGCTGAGTTAAGTCACAAAGTTGGTCGTGCTAAGTGGGGAAGAGTTCAAAATAATAATGACTCTGCAGGCATTCTGGTTATGTCATATAGAAAGTTATAAAGAAAGCACACACTTTTGCTGGCCACTATAAATATAATTTTTAGTGAAGCATTCTTTTTTTTTTTTTTTTTTAAGGTTTTTTGAGACAGGGTCTCGCTTTGTGGTTCAGGCTGGCCCTGAGCTCAGCCTCCAAATCTCATCACAGCAATCCTCCTGCCTCTGCCTCCCGAGTGCTGGGATTACAGGCGTGAGCCACCACGCCCGGCACTGTGGTGTGTGGTACTGGTTGCTGCTGGGGTGAGTCTCCACGCCGCCCAGTATTGTTATGTGGTTACCGGGGATTGAACCCGGGTCCTTGCACTTGCAAGACAGGTGCCGGAACCACTGAGCTAAATCCCCGGCCCTAGTAAAGCATTCTTTATTAGAATAGCTTCGGGTCAGAAGCTATTATCAGACATCTATAATTTTTCCTGAGTTAATAATTTGAATGTAATTATAATAAAAATCCAAATGAGGTTTTTAATTCAGCAAAATGAGTCTAAAGCTTACGTGAGTAAAACCAAAAACTTAGATAAAACAATTATAAAACAGAAAGAAAGGAAAATATGGTTCCAGTTCTGTTACATTTGCAAAAAAGGAAGCCGTAAATTCGAAGGAGTAACAGCTTTAGAGCAGAAAATACATGAACACAAGACTGAATTTGGATCCAGAAGGAAAAAAATCAGTGTCAGTCAATAATAATGCTGAACTAGTTGGTTAAAAATTGGAGTAACACTGAGGATCACTTGAATTAAACGATAAGAGCAGATATAGTCACGTTACTCACATATAAACATCTTCTCCTCTGATAGAGAACTTGAGGAAGGTAGAGACAAATCAAATAACATCATCTTTTAAAATCATAAAGCAGGAAAAATTTAGAGAAAACATTGAGATAATGATTGCATGTTCAAAAGTTAACATTGTCTGCACATATAAAACAGACATACGCACACTATCAATAATGACTAAAGACATATGGCCAATTGTGTATTTTTATTCTAATTAACAATGACAGAATTTTAGCTCTGAATTCATAAATAGCAATTTTAATTCAAAAAGCAAGTTGTGATCATTGCAGTGAAATATAGGCAAAGCATCTACGCTGGAAGCTCACAAAGTAGAGCAAAAAGCCACACTGCTTATGGAGACATGTTCAACACTGCAACCGGCAATCAGAGAGATGAAGCTGAACCATCAGTGAGACTGTCTGGTGAGGGCCTGATTAGGCCTGGCTTGCGCTCTTCTGCACAGTGCACCGGCATCACTAAGTTGCTGAAGTTGTATGTAAGTGAACATTTATAGATAAGAGACTATTTTAAAACATGCCAGCTTGGTGCTGCTTATCTGCAGAAATTTCAACCTGAGTAATGCCATGGTTGATAGAGTAAAACTACTTAAATATAATGCTAGCTTTTGCTTTCTTATTTCATAAAAATGAGTGGAAATAAAAAATTAATAATGACATGTAACTGACGTGAGGTACTGTACATAGCTGATTTTCACAATGGAGACAAAGATAGAAATGAACCTGACATTTTGGAAATACTCAGCATATACTTGTGAAGGACATTGTTAAGAAGATACATAGCATCAAGAGAAATATCTAAAAAAGTGCGATTAGGAATTTTTAAATTTTCACTTTCTTTGGAACTCCTAATTATGTGTTACTTCATTATTTAAGTTTTACTCATTGAATTTGATATTGCTCAACAGAAATTCATCATGTATAAACTGATCAAATGGGTAAATAAGAAAGAATTTACTCGACTTTAAAGAAGTTTTACAAATCCACCCTTTAGCACATTGTTGGTGACAACACTGCAACAGTTTTGCTGGACGAGAGGATGATGAGTGTCCATCAGAAATTTAGAAAACTGAACCAAGTTTAAGTATTTATGTCAGAAAAATAACTGTGTGGTGCAAAATGATTTACATAACAGGAAATCTTTTTTGCTACAACATCACTTTGGTAATACGAAATTGAAAGCCACCTGAATGTCAACAATGGGAGGTTGAGTATGTGGATTATCATGCAGCCTTCTGCTTGGATATCACACCATGAAATAATTTAATATTTTAATGACATGAAAATATTAGTTCTGTATTAATTAAAAATCAGATCACAACTGTCTAAATTTCCCATTGTGTTCATTGTACACATGGAGCTAGAAGGAATATAAAACAAAGTGATCATAGGGGTTATTTCTCTGAGTGTGGTAGTTGGAGATGACTTCATTTTTTCCTTTTAGTTTTTGGCTAATTATCCATTTCTAAATTCTTCACCATAAATATGCCCTGTTTTCTGGAAGCAGAGAAATACTGTTTTAAGAACTATGCTTGAACTCAAGTGAGGTACAAAGTGGGGGTGACTTCCTGGAGGAAGTGCAGACTTAGCAGTATAAATATCCCATCTGTGACAGAGATAGCAAATTATTTCCTTTTCCTCCTAATTTAAGTGCTATTTCATACTCTTTTCAGTATTTAACATTGAAAGGTCATAACTATTGCTCAGAACATTGCCCCTGATAAATATTTACAGTAGAATGACCCTTTCAGAATGTGTCCATCATAAGCAAAAACACTTCTGAGATCCCTTCCCCTATGGCCACATAACCATTCCTTAAAGTCATTGGTCAGTATCCAATATGGTTACATATGATGTCTTGAAATATTTTGATGGTCTAAGAATAAATTGCAGATGACAGCCACTCATATTGTTGTTCTCTGATCCTAACTCTCTCACATGACATTATGAGATACAGACCAGAAACCAGGGTAAAATGATGGAGTGGGACAGTTACTTGAGTATGGTTGCAAATTTAAGAATGTTTTAGAAATATGTTTTAAAAATTTTAAAGAAATAATATTTAGAGAAAAGAGTAGTCATTACATGTGTGAAAGTACATAAGATGAAATAAAAATCAGAAGAGAACTGGAAATAAAGATACTGAAAATATGTTCATGAAAAAGTTAGTGGAATATTTAGAATATGTTTTTGGCAAGAAAGCACAAGGAAAGAAGGCTGAGGATGAAGTAATTGACATGATTAATTAAGTATATTTCATATCCAGAGGTCTAGAGAGTAAGCAAAAGAGGATACATGAAGGAATTTTCAGAGAAATAATGTGATAAAATTTTCCATGATGAAAGACTCTGAGGTAAAGTAGAAGTCTGCTGCTAGCCCACAGCCAAGAGATAAACACCAAGCCGTGATATTGCAAAATTGTCCATAGAAGAATAATGACATACAATAAAAGCAGAGAAAGGGAATGTGCACAGGTGCAAACAAAGTAACAAAATAAATATGGAAGAATTCTACTGGAGGGCTAATTTATAGTATCAAGAAGCAGAAGACAATGTTGGGAAAATGTTTTTAAAATTCTGAAGATTTTTAACCTGGGCCTTCCCACCTAGTCAGATTATTAATCAAGCTAGTCATGGTAATCCTCTAATTTCAGAGAGTGGAGACATCAGGAATTACCATTTTCTGTGGGGAGGGTCATTCAGGGACCTGGCTGAAATAGAGTGAAGGGGGAAAAGTAGTGAGATTATAACAAAAAAGAAAGGAAACAAAGTTTACGTATATGGGGGCGGTGGTAGGGTGATAGGGCTATGGGAAAAAATGAGAATTAAGTTATGTCTTATACTGGTACAAATTCCCATTATGGAGTGAAATCATGATGTGTACGTGTAATGTACCAATAAAGATTTCAATTAAAAAAAAAAAGAGGGCACCAAGAGCAGCCAATGCCACCCACGGTGGACTCAGACATAGACTTCCAGTCAGCAGAGGCAAGACGCGACGGAGGTCCCTGCTCAGGCCTTAGGAGCTCTCAGCACTGCTCCGTGTCTCTTGTGGGCCACTCGTCCCGTGACCTCACCTGGATGTGAGGGGACCAGAGACAGGAGGCCCCTGCCTGGGTGGCAGCACATACTCACAATCACAGGTTGTGGAAAGGCTAGCACACACTTTGGTGGACAATTCAGTTATCAAAATTTTGTCTTCCTTCAGTGCCTTTGAGGAGGCTACAGAAAGATGTGTACTATCCAAATAAGGAAGGAAGCAAAGGAGGTGGAGATGCTGCGGGTCTGCAAGACTGGCACGTGGCCCACCTAGGAGTGCAGTGAAGGGAAGTTCCAGGGTGACCATTATACAGCCTACTAGCAGGTCCAGAAGAACGGCCTATTCAGGTTGGAGTGTGTGTGTGTGTGTGTGTGTGTGTGTGTGTGAGAGAGAGAGAGAGAGAGAGAGAGAGAGAGAGAGAGAGACAAGAAAAAATATGGTACTGTGAGAATATCCGATTTAGCCATATGGAAAATAGTACTGTGAAACATCTATGTATTATGTTTAACCTTTTGAGAAAAAATAGGCACAGATAGAAATATAAGGAAATAAAAATTCAGACAATTGTTAACCTGAAGAAATATGACAGGAATAGAAACATAATCCTATTATAGTTCTTTTTTGTTTGTTTGTGTTGTTAGGTCTTGCTTTGCAGGCCAGGTGAGTGAACTCACTGTGTAGCCCAGGCTGGCCTCAAACTCACAGCAGTCTTCCTACCTCAGTCTTCTTAGTGCTGGGATTACAGGCATACAGCACCATGCCCAGGCATAATAAAACAAAAACTAGTTATCATGAAATATTTCTAAGCAAGAATTTAACCAAAAGTTGTTATATAAATGTACTTAGAAGGAGGTGAAAATGGGAATTGGTTGTTAGTACGCAGCTGGTTTGGGATAGGAAAAATATTTGCCACAACTGGAGGTCAGCAGACATTATATAACTGTATCAATGGGACAGCCAGCGAAGTGACCAAGAATTGTTCTAAAATATGTGCCTCTGAGAAGCATGGCTTGGTGTGGAGAGATGTGATAAGGAATACCAGTTTTCATTATAGTTATTTTAGAGTGATTTAATTTTTGCAAACCACACACAGATTCCTTTTCT
>PVIR01010549.1:0-49850 GCA_004026965.1 Petromus typicus | reverse complement strand
CTTCAGTGACTCACTACAATCTCTCTGACTTCTTTCCTGCTGCTCTTGAGGCCTGTCATTGCTATGTCCTATCTCACACTGCAGGTTTTGCTACTCCTTGGAATTCAGTTTGCTTTGTTGTGTAATTAATTGTTTTGGCTGTCTTATAGATTCCAGGAAATTTGTATTTCAATACATCATCTAGTATTTTAAAAAAAAAAAAAAACGGACTTTATTGGTACATTTTGTGTACACATCATGATCACACTCAACATTGGGAACTTGTACCAGTAAATGGCATGACTTTATTCTCACATTTTTCTCTCCCCCTACCCACCCTACCATCCCTCACCCCCATATGCATAATTGTTAGGAATATAACAATGTTCTTCTTTGGCTGTATACATCCTCAGCAAATGCAAAAATCTATAAAATATTCTTTAAAGAAATATCATTATTTCAAAGTGAGTTTGTTTTTTAGAAAGTTCAAGAAAAAGGTAGAGATTTCCTATTTTTGCACAAAGCAGAATCCCTCTCCAGATACGGTATTCCAGCCTATAGATTTACAGTGTGGCTAATATAAACATATACAAACAGAAGAGAAAAAAGGCAAAACAAAAATTATAGTATGATTAGAATTTATAAAATGGATTATTAGCATAACAAAAGATTTCCATTTAGTACTATAAGAAGAGAATTTTTGGTTAAAATAAGTTTGAGATATTATGGAGTAAATATGTTAATGTTATAATATACATTATATATACACATATATAATCACAATGAATATGTAAGAGAACAAAAATTTATCTAGTATTTTCTCATCTCGTGTGGCCACAAAATCTCTTCCTTTGATTTTTCCGAAAGTGTTGAAATGTTCCATAGAGTCTGTACTAGTCAGCTTTCTGTCACTGTAATGAGATACCTGCAACAATTAACTTACATAGAGGAACAATTTCTTTCTGCTTTGGCGTTTTCAGTCCAAAATCAAGCAGCTCCATTACTTCGGGCCTCTTGACAGGTAGGTATGGAATACATAACTGTGTGGTGGAGTAAGCCTTTGACTTCATGCGTCAGTCAGGGATGAGGAAATGGAATTCACTGCAGCCCCTAAGTCATGTTTGAGGGATTCCACCATATCCCAAGGTCTTCCCAGCAGGACTGGAAGTCCAACTCAAGAACTTGTGCTTGCAAGATGCCACTGAGCTAAGTCCTCAGCCCCTCAGGACTGCTGTCTTAACCTCACGTGTAAAGGTCCCAGGATTTCTCAGTACCACTCTGGACTGCAAGCCTTTGTCTCGCTGATCTCTGGGGGCAGCGCTGTCTACATTCAGATGCTAACAAAGCCCAATACGGGCAATGGTGGTGATGATTATTCAAAATACTGACATTTACATTTTTAAAATGCTGTCTTATTTTTACGACTTTAATATTGTATCTAATAATTTTTGGTTGAATTCTCTTGGAAAATATGTGATAAAGTAGCTAAAATATCAATCATATTAGCAAACTTTAGATAAATTATTTGAAATCTTACCTAAAATTAATTTTTTAGCCCCACTTTCTCTTTCATCATATAAATCATATTGCAAATAGGTCAAGTTAAATTTGGGCCAAGATTATTATTTAGGGTTCTGCTATTGAGGTAATTTTTATTAATATCTTTGAAAGAAAACTGAAATAACAGCCTTCATCTTGTCTAGACCAAACAGATAAGCTTGCACGTATGTTGTAAGCTATGGGAAGTATAAATAGTTGAAATAATCCAAGGGATAGACTAATATCTTGATAATAGATTTAGTTTGGAGGGCACTGAAATATTATTTTATGCTATATGAATAATCTTCCAATGTCTTTACAATTCTTCATTTTATCTTTTCCTATACTAATTGGTTTATTCATTTATTCATGAAGACTCAATTTACCATCAATCTGTAGATAGATGAGGAATGAGGAATTAACAAGAAAATCAACATGAATCTACTCACTAAGACCTGAAATTAAATGTTTGTAAAATTCTTTGGTATCTTTGAAGTTGCAATACTATAGATTTATCAAAAATGACTGAACACTGAACAGATCAAAATTTTGTCTTTTCTATATAGGTTTTCCTATAGAAATGTGCCACTAGAGAGTAGAATTTAAACTCAAATATATAGCTCGTTACCTGAGACCTCCTGTATTTCACCAGCACAATATGTGTTTAATCACCTTAGGTTTCTAGAAAAATATTTTTCAAATAAACAATTAACTTAATGGTTAAAATATTGAACTACGGGAGCATAACAAATATAATTTCTGAGAATGAAATTTATCACTGTATCCACTGGCATCACAGTCTTTTCTTTACCGACTCAGACATTTGACCCCACTGATCTGCCCACTAGAGGGACCAATCACGATTGACAGGCAATTTCTTTGCTATAGACACACAGTTCCTTACATGGAGATGGGTAAAATTTGATTTTTCTTTTCAAAAAGCAAATAGTTAAATTACTTTTGAGGCTTTAATATTTACAGCATAGATTTGAATCACAAAATAATATCCCAGTGTTTTCTTTTACTCTTGATACACGAGTGGCATATTATTAAAGATTGTTCTGTTGGTATTAAATTTCTAAGTAACTGACCAAATCAGATATGATGTAAATAAAAGAGATACTGTAAGAGCCTCATAATAATAACCTTTTTATTTCTATATGAAATATTTTTTTAAATAAAAAAATTTGGAAAATCAAACAACCTACATGAAAATCACTTAAATTATTGTTTTCCTGGTCATGGCTATTTAACTAGAAAGAGTAATTAAAAATGGGGAAACTGTTACACATTGAGGCTTTTGGGAAGTAAGCTGACTAAATCTATCTCAAGCATGGCTGCCATCTGGTGGGGACAGGATATAATGTAGTATGGGGCCCATCCAATAAAGCACCCCTTTTGGTTACATGTCATCCTTTGATTCCTGTCAACTGATTGTTTTATATCTATTAATATTCCTGTGAAATGTCACATTGACATTCCGGTAGAGAAAATAAGGCAAGCAGAAGAGGTCTATCAATCTGTATTGAAGTACTGGTTCTAAAAATAACATGGCTCCTGTGTGGACAGTGAAAAGGTTTTGAAATTCAGTTTTCATTTGATAGTAGATGAGTTTGGGAAAATATTCTTGCTCTTCAGTTTACCCAGTTGCAGAATTTAGTTGCATTTGGTATCTCATAGAGTTAGAAGAAAAGATAATATTAGGCTGGGGTGTTAGCTCAGTGGTGCCGGCGCCTGTCTTGCAAGTGCAAGGACCTGGGTTCAATCCCCGGTAACCACATACCATACTGGGTGTGGAGACTCACGCCCAGCAGCAACCAGTACCACATACCACAGTGCCAGGCGTGGTGGCTCACGCCTGTCATCCCAGCACTCGGGAGGCAGAGACAGGAGGATTGCTGTGATGTGAGTTTGAGGCTAAGCTCAGGGCCAGCCTGAACCACAAAGTGAGACCCTGTCTCAAAAAACCTAAAAAAAAGAAAAGATAGTATTTCCCTAGAAGTGTGGTTCACAAACGCATGGAAAGCTTTGAAAAGAAATAGAATAATTCAGAGGAAAGGAAAGAAGAAATATTATATAACAATGTATGAGGTCATGACTTTTGTGAGGCTGATCTAAAAGATAAAAAATTCACATTTTCTAAGACATGTCTTCCACCAGTTAGAATGACAGTACTGGCAAGAAATTTCCTTCTCCTATGCTGGAAAAACAGGGCACTGAACAAGAACTCCTAAACTTATATTCACTTGTGAACTTCTATGATGTATCAAGTATTCAGTCAAGAATGATTTATGTTTTTCATTTCCAAATATATATATTTTGTTATAATTTACCATTTACCACAACTACCTGCATCTATAGATGTTCAGTCATTGCTTATTTCCATACTAAAGGTAACCAGCATTAGGCACAGTTAGTGTTAATGACACAATTGTATAGAGTTAGGAACAATGATATTCTTTTTTTTCCTGCTATGTTATTTGGAAAGCTAATTTTCACGTTAAGTTTCAAGTAAGCTTTCATAAAGTATAACTTGAGATATTGAAATATTGGAGATTTAAAAAATTGACTCATGTAGATTGACTTACTGCTATTATAACATTGAATGCTGATATTTAAAAAATTTAGGCACTGGTCTTAACTGGAAATGAAAGATAGTTTCTATTACCTAAATTTCTTTGCTTCATTATATCCTAGTCAATGTGTCTTCACTTACATTCATTCCAATAATGTAAATTGTGAGATTGTTTTCCTCACATAAAAGTACCTCTTATAACTTACATCTTAAAACTGTTTAAATGATGTTTCTGCAAATTTTTATTTTCTAATTGATTTTATTGGTACATTTTATAAATCAGGATCACATTCAACATTAAGAATTTGTACCTGTACATGACACATCTCAATTTCCATTTTTCTCATTCTCCTGCTCTCCCCCCACCCCCACCCCCTATATACATAAGCTTTGTGGTTAAAAAAAAGAAAACAAATCTTATGTAAATTTTTAATGTTCGTATTGCGAGTAATTCCTGAATGAAGTACAAATATGTACTTCGGAAAATAAGTGAATGAATCTTAATATGGTTCCAGAATATCTGTCTTTCAAAGACTCATGAAGTGTATAATGCAAAACTTGAGTGACTGTAGGTTAGTTTTACAAGGCTTGCATTTCAGCATAGTGGACTGTTAACTTTGGACGAAAGTGCCAACCCTTTTTGTATGGAAATGTTTGAACTAAAACAAGGCAGCCTTAATGAGACTGAGAGACAGCTTTCATTAAAAAGTTCATTTAAAAAACATAACCAGTGGATTTTCTTTTCCCTTGTAGAACTTACACACTATAAATCTTTGCTTCCAGATGACTATTACAACAAAATACATGTGATTTTCTAAAAAAAAAAAAAAAATTAATCCATCAAAAATTTGGTTAAACTTAGATATCTTGAAACTACATTAATTAGGACACACATGAGGTATAGAAAATGGACGGTGAAGATTGATGTTGGTCTTACACTGAAAATCAGCAAGCCAATATGAACTTCAACTGTACTTTCTTCAGTTCTGAAAAATTTTAATTCATCACATAACTATCTTCTGATTAGTGGGAATAATACTGAAGCTCTAGGGGATTTTGTGATGTATCTAGATTTCTTTACATATTTGTGTATTAGGACAGTGGCTCTGAACTATAGCTGTGTATTAGTCATCCACAGATGTTTTGGAATACAGTATATACAATATAGGTCAAGCCTCAGACACAGAGGTTCTGATTGCCGTCAGCTGAAATGCTCGCCAAACTATTCAAAAGTGACCTCACCTTGGACGTCATTAAACTGGGAAATTTAGCCATAATCAAATATCTTACAGTACATGAAAACAGGTTTCCTAGAGAGTTGACATGAATATGATCATATTTAGCTGTTTCCATGAATAATATTTATAAGTCAGAAAAGAGCCAGCTACTATTTTGAAGTCTTAAATGGCTCTGATTCTGATAGGTGTTCTTCCCCTGTGAAGTGGCTACTTAAGAACTTTTTTTTTTTTTTTTAGGTTTTTTGAGACAGGGTCTCGCTTTTGTAGTTCAGGATGGTCCTGAGCTCAGCCTTAAACTCACAGCAATCCTCCTGCCTCTGCCTCTTGAGTGCTGGGATGACAGGCGTGAGCCACCACGCCCGGCACTGTGGTATGTGGTACTGGTTGCTGGTGGCCATGAGTTACCATGCCTGGCATTGTTGTACATGATTACCAGGGATCAAACCCGGGTCCTTGCGCTTGCAAGGCAGGCTCTGGAACTTGAGCTAAATCCCCAGCCTTACTGTTTTGTTTCAGATGTAGAAATGGGTTTCTAGTCAGGGAAGGGGCATCTCTGGAGAATACTGAATAAGCTGTGGTGGTCTCTGTTTCCTGGGAGTAAGGCGGTAAAGAGCGAGTGGGTGGACAATCGTGTCTCCCAAGAACTATTCACATAGCAACAGTGGGCTATCAGCAGATTTTCTGGAAGACTAAGGAAAAAAATGGAGGAGACGAGTGAAAGTATTTTGCAAAAATGTGCAAAACACAGAAATGTGCAACTGTGTTTATAGAAATAGTGAGCCCATTCGCCAGACTAACACAGAAGGATTCAAACAAGAAAATAAGAAAAGACATTCGCCACACTGGGGGAGGCGGCTGCCAAAGAATGATGAGTTTGAGATCCACATATGCAAAATAACGTTTCTAAAGGATCAAAATTATTATTGAAACAAGATTGGGATTGTTAATGCCTGACATCAGCTGGACATTCGATAGCGTTAACAGATTTCCAGTCTGCAATACAGTCAAATTCATCCAGTTCGTCGTTAGAGGAAACGATAAGTCCCAGTCATGAAGAATTCACAGTAAAGATAAGCTCCGAGGAAGTCCTTCCAGGGGAGACGGGTGGCTTTGCTTCTTCCCATGGTTGACATCCAACTTACCCACTCTCAATGTATCAGCATGGATGACGGAGCTATTCTGTGTAATATTTTGGCCAAGTGTTTTCCTGAGGCATTTTTCCTGTTTTATTTATTCTTTCAAATTTCAAGATCTTCTCTATTCTGATGGAGGATTTATATCTACAGAACGGGATATCAGGATTCTTTTTGTATCCTGATTTCCTAAAACACAAATACCCTGGGGATTAAAAAAAAAAAAAAACAGTGCATAAAGGTAATTAGCACGTTCATCCCTTTTTATGACTTTATAATTGAAATCTCATTAAAAGCTTTCTAGGTCTCCTTTTCCCTAAGTGACCAGGTGTCCCTAATTTGTTTTCAACCAACGTGACTAATTCCAGGCAAAGGCGAGAAAAAAGTCCGATACCTGTTGGAGAAGAGCGAGGTTAAATAAGTGGGGTGGCTTTTTGGGGTTGCTTTTAACCTCGTAGAAGGGAAGGGGGGGGCGGCTCGCCTCTTCTGACAGTCCCGCCTTGCTCAGTCCAGGCTGAGGAGTCCAAGGGAAATGAGACACTATTTTGTTTCTGCCTCGCACTGCAGATAGGGGGAGGCGGCGGTGAGCAGAGGAGCTCTTCCCCGCGGTTCCCTCTCCGCCGGCGGCGCCGCCGTCCGCTCCTCTCCGCGGTGACCCGCTCCCCGGCGAGGGCCCCGCACCGCCCCGCAGCGCCGCGGCTCCGGAGCCCGAGTCCTCCCGGCCTGGCCGCCACCCGGCCCGGCGCGCAGCGAGCCCGCGGGCGCCGCCGCATCCCGCAAGTTCACTTTCCGGGCCTCGCAGGGCCCCGGCCTCGGCTCCTCCCGCGCGGCGCGGCGGCGGGCGGGTCTCGGGGCGGCGGCGGCGGCGGGCGGCCGGCGCGAGGGGGCGCTGGGCGCGGCGCGGGGCCGAGGTGCGCCAGCCAGCCCGCCCGCCGCCGCCGGGCCGTCTCCTCCGCCGGCGCGCACTCGGCGCCGCCGGATTCCGCCGAGACGCGGCAGGAGCGCGGCCGGCTCCGCTCCCGCCTGCTCGGCGTCGGCCGCGGCTGCGCTCGGCCCGGGTCCGGCGCGCGGAGGAGCGGCGCCCGCCGCCGTGACCTCGGACTCTCCGCGCGGCTCCGGCGTCGTGTCGTCGCCGTCCCCGAGCACCGGAAGAACGCCGCCCTCCCGCGCGCCGGCGGAGCGGGAGATGGAAGTTCTGCCCTGGCTCTTGCTTTGGTCCGTCTGCTGGTCTCGAACCTGGGACCCGGCGACCGCGGATTCCATCATCCACATCGGTAAGCGGCTGCGGCGGGCGCGTGGCGGGCCTGGCCGGCGGGACCGAGGCGCGGCCGGCGAGCGGCAGGAAGTTTCCGAGCCCGCGTCCGCCTCCCCCGCGCCCGCGGCTCCCCGGGGAGGGCCGGGCCGGGTGCCCCGCGGGGCCGGGCCGGGCGCGGGCCCCGGGAAACAGGTGGTTCGGGCGCGCGGCGGGGCGGGGGAGGCGGGCCGGGCCGGACGGAGCCCTTCCCCGGCGCCCGACGGCTCGCTCGGCCCCTCGGCCCGGCCGGCGGCTTCGGCGGCGCAGGACTTTGCCCCGCGCGGCGCGGGGCTGTGCGGGCGGGCGCGGATGGGCCCCTCGCCCTCGCCCTCGCCGCGCGTCCTGCACACCCACGGGCACACACTCACGCGCGCGCTCACACGCACGCACGCGCGCGGCTGCAGGTGGCGGCGGCGCCCTCCGAGCCGGGCCGTCTGGTGTGCGGGGCCCGCGCCCTGGCGCTCCGCGAACCTGTCGCCCTCCGCGGTCGTCCCCGCCGCGGCTGCGCCCGTCTCGGCGCCGGGTTGCGAGGTCGGTTTGCAGCGCCGCGCACTCGGCGCGGGGCGCGGGTGCCCGGGAGCCGGGGCCGGCGGAGCCTGCCTGGGGCCAGAACTTTCCCCGAGCGATCCCGCCTCACTGAGGATCCGAGCGGTGCTGGGGGAGTTTGCCAATGACCTGGGCTCCTCTTAAATAGAGGTCGGGCGGTTGGCTCTAATTGCGAACGACTGGAGCGGAGCTGCAGGTGTATGTTCTTCAACCCTTCACGTTCGTTTTAGGATTAGGAATTTCTGGCATGGGCTCTCTCATCCCTCCGGAGGGAAGGCTTGCGAATAAATGCCTGGTTTACTGCTCAGTCTGTGCTTTGCGTGATAAACACATTATTTACAAACACCCACAGCTCTTCTGTCCTTTACTGGATGAGTAGTATTTTGTAATGCCGTCTGGGCATTTGTTTCAAAATAGAACACGACGGTTGTATTTTTCCCTTTGCATACTGTTGTTTATCGGTGTGTGACGTGGTTTATGTCTGAGCAGATTTTTTTTTAAAGTAGCTGCGTTCAAATTAAATATTTCCCTCGAAATCTAAATGTATGCCTTAACTCTGTCTACCCTACTAAAAGAAGTACTTCAGAAACAATTCAAATTGAATGCGTTTAGTGCATTGCACAAGAGAATTAGCTTGTTTTAGACCACATGGAATTGCAGCGAAGCTAATTTTCTCAGAAAACTTCATATCTTTCATAATGCACCGAAAATGGCTAATTTGTGTGTTTGCAAGGCAAACACTTCATCCTTCCCCACCCCCACAGCAAAAGCGCGAGAAATTCAGGGTACGTGTCCCTAGCGAAATGGCCAGGAGCCAGTTACCGTGCTAACGTTAGGGTGCTTTACTGAACTGCGTGGGCAAAGAGATTTCTCTTAGGAGGTGAATGCTTTCATTTAAATATTTAATGTGAGAAATATGAGTATGATAAAATGTTTTTGCTCAGGACCAAAGTGATAAGACTGTGGGGAAAGGAAGTACTTCAACTGTGGAGATGTAAGCAGATATACAGAAATGAAAGCTTTCCCAGCCGGATGTGCTGTGCTGTAGCAGAGAGTGGCTGCAGTGGGGAGTTCAGGGAACTGGGAAGATTAAAGACACTGCTGTAATAGCTGCTTTAAATATCGAATCCTTTTGGTATGGAACCAGAGCATATATAGTATGAAAATTTCCCCTCTCTTTCTCATTGTAGGAAGTTTAATAAAGTCAATTATGTATTTAAAAATCTGTTTCATTAAACACATTAGTTTACTATAATGACAAGATATAATGGTGAAACTATAATGAAGGAGATGAAAATGGGTTTAGTCCTCTTGTTATCCACAATATGTAATTACTTTGCGTTTCTGATAAATCATTTGTTACAAACCCATATTTACACATTTGCTGCCTCTCTCTCTCTCTCTCTCTCTCACACACACACACACACACACACACACACACACACACACACACTGTTTGGGAATGACCTGTGTCTGTTGGTATCCTTTGCCCAGAGGAAAGAAAGGTCTTTTAACATATACAAACTATGCAGTTTTGAGTTATGCTTCTACTTTGGGGGCTGCACATTGATTGAGTAATTTCATCAGACCCACATTACTTGATTGCTTAGAAGTTTCCTAATGATCTGCATGCTGTAGGAGGAACCAGAGAATCGTGAGCGGAATGGCAACGATACGGTGTTTTATGAGGCCATTCAGGAGCCTCTCTGATTTATGTAGCTAGAAAGCTCCCAAGTCTTTGAGATTAGCCACGCCGACTGCTATTTTTTTCATACACCAGTCGTCCCACGCTCTGCACTCCCTAAACAGCACGGGAGTTTAGAGTACTGCTTTAATTAAGCAGGGATTAGGTGGCATTTCCAGTCAGCTGCACAGTTTGTGTTCTGCCTCATATCTAATATGGAGGATCTCATGTTTTAACAGTTTAATGTATGCTCGTTTCTTTATCTGGTTCCTGTGCTCACAGAGCTGATTGTAAATGAGCTATCCTCAGTTACAGATCTCTACGAGGCAATGTGCAAGTATTGTCCCGATTCCTACGTTCCGTTCCACCAATCACTGGTGCACATTGGTTATCAGTCCTAGTAGAATACCTGCTGGCACTGGGGAGGAGGGAAGTGTTCACTCATGATTTCCTCACAAGCAGATACCTTATCCTGCCAGACCATAGTCATCAGCTGTGACATTAGGAAAAGTCTGCAACAGTTCACAGACTGTTTGAGACACTTTGGAGAATGTTTCCATTATCAGAATGTAGAAATTAAAGAAAAAAAATTGGGTGAGTAAAATGTGTCAGAACATGCAAAACAATAATAGAGGGCAGATGGACAGCGCCAGTTGTCCCTAATTGGAACTGAGAACTGTCTTGTGAGATGAGGAGTGCAGACATTCCCAGAAGGTATCCTGTGTCTTGCACCAAGTATTCTCCTATAGCTGTTTCAGTAACCTCCGGAGCTGTCAAGAGTTCTGTGTAATGTATGGGTTTTCATTCCTGTTTTGTGCACAGTAGCTGTTTGCTCCCTAAGTTTGGGGAAAACAATAGAAACGTGTAGAAAGTACTGAGAGGCACCTGTGAGCACTACCCTGGTCCACATCATCACTGTCCGTATTTGGAGCACAGTTCAGGGGTGCCTGGAGATAGACCACTGTGTTAAGGAGACATCAACATAACATGACTAAGCTGCTATGCGAAGGTCCTCTGCTTTCTATTACAGGTCAAATGTTCATCCAGTAAATGTCTTCTAGAAATATTAAGTATAAATAAAAATCAAGGTAATTCATTTTTAATTTGTCCAAAAATAGAAACCAGCTGAGATTTTTGGGAGCAATGGGAAATGCGTTTCACTCAAATCTGACTTTGAAGGCATATATGAATCATATTTTTATCTTAATGGAATAGTGCAGGTTTTAAACCACCTTTTACCATCCAGGAGTTCTCTTCTGACACCTGTGTATATTTCTTTTTAAAAGCAAGGCATTCTCATTTCTGTTGCATCATCACTATACGTCAGACTGTAGACAACATATCGGCCAGTAACAGTACTTAGCATTACTCCAAATACAGTATTTATCAGGAAATACACTAAGGGCTGTATCTTTATCATTAAGTGTCACTGCATTCTGAGCTGTGCCTTTGTTGTCCTATTTAAAAACCATCTGAAATGTTTTCTAAATCCTTAGGAAAAAATGTCATTTAATTGGGTTTATGATACTATAAATACCAGTAGTTTTTTACTGTCAATCTAGCAAAATAGATATTATCATCTTATATTCTGTAAGAATTTTATCCTAGGACTCAGTGACCACTGAGGTCCATTAGACATATTAGGTTATTAGTCTGCACTATTACTTTTCCCATAAATTTAAAATAGGAATATATTATTAAGTGAACACTATTCTGAGAAAAATAAACACAAACAAAAAAACTAAAACACCAAGACGGATGAAAATCTGCTGAAGAACACACAAAGTAGTTTTTCAGACAGTGTCTAGCTAGAATAGTTTTGCTAACCTGTGGAACCTCCAGGTTTCCTGAAGGACTGGGACTTGAGACAGATATATTGCAATAGACTTGTCATATATGTTGACAAAAACAAAGTTTTAATGAAATATAATGCCAAGTGCTGAGTTCTGTGGATGGTCATGTATGCTTTCAGATAATTTTGGGTTTAGGTTTTGTGTCAGTTTCCTGAGAAAATCCACCCCCACCAACAGTACTGTCCCTATTAGAGAGTTTGCTGGGCCATATAAAACTGTTGTCTCTCCTCAGGATTTTCTTTTGTTTGTTTGTTTGTTTCTTTTTTTTTTTTTTTGAAAAAGAAGCACACTTTGTATTCTAGCATGTCCCACTGTAAAAAAAAAAAAAAAAAGAGGAGGAAATTTAGGTCAACTTTCAATCAGATAATTTAGTTTGATCATTACCAAAATCATGTAATTAGAAAACGCAACAATAGGTTAAATGAATGAAGAAATTGTCTTACTATATTAGGGTTTGGCCTATGACAATATTAATGATTAATTATTTATTGTAATACTATGCTATTAAAAGCAGATTAAGAGAATCAAATGGGTGTCTAAAGAACAAAGAAAATACTAAATTCCATAACTGGTTTTTAAGAACATTGCGGAATCCATCATTTAAGTGGATGGATTTTAGCTTTTGGTGTGGACATAGTTTTGGATGATTGTGAAAAATATAGAGGGAATGTAAAGGTATAAGAAGCGTGAATCCTGGGTGTGAATCTCAGAGGTTTGAGCCTAAATCCCAATTTTTATCAAAAGGTAGTTGAGCAATATTTAAAAGTTATAATTTCTTTAGTCTCATTTTTATTGACTCTAACACAAGATTTACTCTAATGTTCTCTTAAACTGTAAAATTATATGAACTGAAACGAAGAAAAATTCAATATTTGAGGAAGAAAGAAAGGAATTGGGAGAAAGGATACAGGCAAATAGGATTTACATAGTCATATTAGACAGCTAGGTTACAAGTGGATTTTGAGCAAAGGAAATACAAAAAAATTGCAATCACTCATTCTAGGGACCCCTTTGAATGAAGATGCAGATTGATGAGGAGATAATTACAGCTAATATGTGCATTCATCAGATATCCTAAATAGCTCTGCTAGCAGCTTGAGAGAGCTGAATTTTTTTTTTTTACTTTTTTATTTTACATGCTTTGGGGGCTAACATCAATATAAAGAGTTGCCTATAGCGCTGTTGCAAACTACTGTTCATGAAGGCTCGTGGAGGGGTGTTGTCTACACTACTTCTAGAATTTACAAACTGGAAGCACACTCTTCATTCTGCCATGTCCTGCTGTAGAAAAATAATGAGGAGGAAATTTAGGTTAGCTTTCAATCAAATAATAATAGCATAATTTGATGATGCTCACACATTGTGAAACATAAAGGATACCAGGGTCAGAGTTCCCCATTGTGTTGGATCCTTCCTCCGGGTCCTTGTGCTTTCTCCTTACTGTTGTGCACAAAGTGGTCACCAAGCAGAGAATGGCCTGACTCAGCCTTCCTTCTTAGATGGAAGAAGCCCCGAGTTGAATCCCAACAGCTACGCCAATGAAGGGCTTTGGATGTCTTCACACTGTGTAATCTCTCCATAGTCAGGTACCTTCTTGACAAATGTCTTACATCTTTGCTCTAAGTACCTGAATTTTCCTAAGTGACCTCCAGATATTTGCTTCAGTATCAAAATCATTAAATAACATAAATTAAAGAACTGTAGAAACTACAGGGTAATATTGACATCACTACCAACATGAAGTATGTTTGTTAGTTGAGCAAATGTTCTTTCTTTCAGCAAATGTTTACCTTGAACCTGCAATCTATGCAGTATTGCTTTTAGCTCCTACAATTAAATTTTGAGTAAGCAAGTTATGTGTCTGTATTTGAGAAGCCTAGGATCTCAGGAGGAAGACCATTAGATAAACAAAAACACTGCGATTGGGGTATTATCAGTACATGAGGAAAATGAAGGAATGGCCAGTGTGCAGGTTCCATATTGATGGGGTAGTTTAGTAAGACACAAGGAGATGCTCCTGGTGCCAAGACCTGGTCATGGGACAGGCAGCAAGGTACTGACTGGGTAGCTGAGGAGGAGGAGCTGTGTGTAGAGGGTCTTCAGAGTGAAGACAATGGCCCTGAGACCAGCCATGAGGAAATCTGCTATCTTCATTTAAGGGACATTCACAAATCAGTTCAAGCAAAAGAGGAAGTAGAAAGCAATACAGATTAGCAGCCAATGGGGGCAGAGCCTATAGGACGGAAAAGTTAGCGTAAGGGGTCAGATCTCTTAAGTGTGATATAGGCTCAGATTGTGTTATATGAAATGGCTTGTATTTTAGGAAGATAACTTTCTCTGCTTGGGTGAACTGGACAGAGTAGAAATGTAGTTGAGCAACAGTGAATTGAATTAGGGTGATAACTAAGGAAGAATCCTTGTATGAGACTGTGTAGGTGATAATAAAAATAGGATTTCGCCACGTACTGGTCAAGTGGGAGAAGGCCAGAAAAAGTGGAGAATTTCAAGGTATTTTACCTCTGCAAGTAAGTGAAATATGTTGCTATGAAGTGAAAGTAGAATATGGAGAAAGGAGCAAGTTTTTGATAGAAATCAAAATTGTGAATGTGAAAATTCTATCACCACTTAAATTTGAGAATTTAAATTTGTGAAGTATTATATGATAATGCAATTTAGGACTTGACCTTTGAGCTCTACACTTGGAATTTTTCATTATGAACTTCATCTTGAAATCAACAGGAGGCAAAAGTGTGAGGTAAAAGAATTCCAAGAAGGAACATTCTGGAAAACCAGGTCTGGGAGCAGTGGGGTTGAGGGAAAGAGAAGGACGTGTCCTAGTGGATGGGAGAAAAACCAGGAGCATTTATCTTGACATGAATGGCTTTTTAAAAAGAGAAAATGAGATACTGACAAGTGGTACGTGTGAAAAATCATTTGAATACTAGTTTTGGGAATGTTTAGAACAAAGATGAATTTGACAAAGATGAATTTGCTTTAAGCTAGAAGTAACAAAATAATGACTAGAAAGTGGACATTTCATGAAATGTGAGAGAGTCTGTTTTTTTTTTTTTTTTTTTTTTTTGAATAAAGAAAATAAGGAGTGTGTGGGGGGGAATATGCAGAAAAGGCAGAAGTTACCTTTTTAAGGCAGAAGTAGGATATTTATGGTAATGTTTTAAAGGTCTAGTCATAAGAGAATTATCAGGAAGAGAATATAAAAAGATGATAACTATTTTTCTTCAAGTTTAATTATTTTGATCTGGATAGCAAATGATTTAAAATGAGGATGACTGTCTTTATTTTTTTACATAGTAATTTATTGTATTGTGTTATATGTGATTTTTTTTTTTTACATAGTAACTTGGGAGAGATAATTGGTATTAGCTACTGGAATTAGCTAGAAAGAGAAGCTCCCACAGCTGTCTGAAACCCGCGGTATGATTATGTGCATCTTGTTTTAGTTTTTCATATTGTTACTCAAATTTCAGTAAACATTTCTTACCTGAAAGTATGAGTGAACTATACACTAAGGAAGATTGATATATCATTTCAAATAGAATACTTGTTTTTTTTTTTTTTTTGGTAGTGAACTAATTTTAATAATGTACAATATTTCTATTAGATGAGTGTCTCTAAAATACTTTGAAATATCATCTTGTTATAAATAGATATGTTTGAGTAAATTGTAGGTTTCTTCAACATAAGTTGTGTCATGCATTTGGTGCACTAAAAAATCACATTGGAAAAATGTTACAAAATTAATGTGATTTTTACAAGGCAATGTTTATCACTGCAGCATAAAAATGAAATCCATGAAATGCATAGTATGTTAATTTTAAGTAACACGATTAAATACTTTGTTGATTTTTCACTTCTATTTATGCTATACTATAGCTAACATATTCATCAGGTGGAAATGAGAAAAGGAAGTGTTCTAAATTTCCTGACTTGAGAAAGCTTAGTTGTTTTAGCAGGTCTGTTAATACACCTTCCAGCTGTGTTTGCTACATTGCTTTTAGACCTTAAATAAGAGTATCTGTGCCAAAAAATGAATTTCAGTAACAGATTAATTGTATTTTTCTGTGTTCCTTGTCATTTCTAATGCTGTGTCCTGTTTAAAAAAGATTTTGTCTTGTGGAAACAATGTAATGTGAACGTTGCATGGTTGTTTCTGCTTGGTTACACCTCATAATTGATGTGTAAACTTGAAGTACAAGAACAGTGAGAGGAGAGCAGTCTTGTGGTTTGGGATCAACTATGCCTGACAGGAAAAAGGCCAACTATGTTATGGCTGGGACTGAGAAACTTAATTAATGAGATGTAGAACATCCAAAAAATTTTTTCCATTTGCTAGTTCATAACTTCCTTGGAGAGTGAAATGTAGTCGTTTAAAGCAGTGGCTGAACAAGGTTAACCTAAACTTGGATCAAGCACTGAACTTGGTGACATGCTTGATATACTGAATCTCAGCACAGTTACAGGATTGTGCCCCCTCAGCACCACAGTTGAGATTGACATATTATCTTAAAAGCCAGAGACCAACTGCTATTGTAGGACCCAGTGCGAGACAAGAAAGCCAGCCATATTGTTCTGTCATATTGTTGCATGCAGTTTGAGATGAATTAAAATGCAGAAGGCTGGTTCTTGCTTCGATAATTTTTACCACCTGACATAGAAGATTCTGATAGTGGCTCAGCGCCAGTTCCTGTAATGCTAGTCAGGATCTAGATCTTCTTGTGGCTTGGGTGAGTGGCACTAACCAGAGACTTGAATTTTCTCTTCAGATGCACCAGAAGCTTTCAGTGTAGGCTGGAGCAGGAATGAACTGTATGAGAACCATCTCACTGACATTGGTTTTCAAAGTTCAACACTGTATTACTGTGGGTGATGCCTCTTGGAGAGATAAGAGTGAGATTAGTCTTCCTTTTCTTGGAGGTCTAGTCATGGTGGATTTTTGACATTTTACACAATTCATTATTACAAAGTAGAGGAATCATAGTCTGCATCCTCCTTTGCTTGCAAAACGTGCATTTTTAGTGTCATATGTAAACCATAATGTGACACGTTCCAGGGGTTTCAGCAAATGCTTATTCAGACCTATCATGTCTAAAAACATAGGCCTACAGTGTGTAATCTAAACAGTCAAATACAACATTCTCTTGACCTCACAGAACTTTAAGGTATTTTTGCCTTCTGAGAACATATTTTGATATGAAGAAGCTGACAGTACAGCAATTCCCAACTCCCTGGAGGGTGAGTGTGGGCTCCACTGGTGCCGAGGCTGGATGACGAATGTCATGTTTATGATGGCCCTGGGTCCCCAGAATACAAACATGTATTTTAGGTGCGAAAGCCTTGTAAATGGGAAGAAAAATGCATCTCTTACAGATCGTCTTCATTTATAACAGAAATCACTTTCCTCAGCTATCTGATGGTTAATCATCCAGTCTAGTACACCTCTGGGCTACAGTTAGTGCCATCATGCCAAAGTTGCATCTAAAGAATAATGTCCACCATTTTCTTCTTTTCTTCTTTTGTTAAATTTCTATTGTAGATGTCAGTAGTTAAGCTACACAGTCAAGTGAAAGAGTAAGACTAGTTATTGTGCAATTAATAAAACATCTTTTCTAAATTTAATATACAAGATACTTCACTAGTTTTCTTCATGATACTTAAATTTGGATTAATGTCCCTTCTCATTTCTGAAGTTAATGGTATACAATTTTTCATATTATTATACAGTATGCTCTTTTAGTCTCTGGCCAAGGGGAGATTACCCCGCATGAAAAATGAAATAATCTTCCTTTGCAAAATATTATCAGGAGAATATGTTTTTACTGTGCTTTAATCAGGTGGGTATAATTGAGCTAGTACAGGCAAAGAAAACTGACAGCTACTAGGCACTTCCAACTTAAGTGGCTAACACAATTTTCTCTACAAGAGTTCTTGTGGTGGTTGGTAAACAGCTAATAAATACCAAATCAGCTTTGACTCTTTCTTTTTCTGTTTGCTGTCTACCCCTCAGTGGAGAAGCTAATGAGCGGTGAAATGGCCAAAAGCAAGGAAAGGGGAGCAAAGGGTATTAGATAATCTATAACCTGGAAAACCAGCCCCCAGATGCCCATATGCACAGGCTTGCTGAGAAGAAACCGTTTCGTTTTCTCAAAATATTGCCCAGATTCTGAACATAGAATTTTCTCTTGGCCGCTGAGCTCACAAGATGAGTGAAACTTCCAGGCCACCAAAGAGGAGCGTGTGGAATGACAAACACTGGGAGCAGAGCGAGGGATATTATTAGTGGGAAAGAAACTCTGAGGGGCGAAGCCGCTGACAGCTAAGGCTCTGGGGATGAGCTCTGCTCCCGATGTCATGTCGGTGGCAACTTCCCTTCTTTTAACAGGAAAAATATAGATTTCAGACACATACTTAAACACCTTGGGTAATTATGTTTAAACTGTGTTGGACTGACATTCCTATCAGCGTACATCGTGCATTCAGCATCTCCCGTTGTGTGTTTGCACTTAGCCTCCAGCTGATGCTCTGTTCTAGACCACAGGGAAGAATTTGCCCCTCACCTCCTTAGAAGGAAAGGTGAAATACACAAGATGAGAAATGCGAAAATCTGGTCAGTGATTCATTGAGAGGGAAGAAGGGAGAAGGGAAGTGGGAGATGAACCGATGAAAGGGAGTGCATTGCTTCCGTGTGCTGTGCATATTTTATTTATTCATCTAAGACAGTGGTGGTCAACCTCTGAGCAACCAGGGGAAAACTGCAAGGCAAAGCCCACTTACTGATTCCAGAGGGCCCACAATGCACTGAAACCTGAATATTAGGATTTCAATTCAGAAAAAATAGCTCACACTTTAATATGTTTTATCTTTAAAGAAAAGCACAGTAGCGATGTGCCATAAGTTTGCAGCCCCTCAGCTAGGTGATTGTTTCTCTGTATGTTGACTTTCTTTCTTTCTTTCTTTCTTTCTTTCTTTCTTTCTTTCTTTCTTTCTTTCTTTCTTTCTTTCCTTCTTTCTCCTTTCTTTCTTTCTTTCCTTTCTTTTTCTTTCTTTCTCTCTCTCTCTCTTTCTTTGGTAAGCAGTGGTTTTTTTTTTTTTTTAGGTTTTTGAGACAGGGTCTCGCTTTGTGGTTCAGGCTGGCCCTGAGCTCAGCCTCCAACTCACATCACAGCAATCCTCCTGCCTCTGCCTCCCAAGTGCGTGAGCCACCACGCCTGGCACTGTGGTATGTGGTACTGGTTGCTGCTGGGCATGAGTCTCCATGCCCAGTATGGTATGTGGTTACTGGGGATCAAACCGGGTCCTTGCACTTGCAAGACAGGCGCCGGAACCACTGAGCTAACTCCCCAGCCCCAGTATATATATATTTTTTTTTATGAAGAGAAATTCAATAAAAAGAAACCTACTAGTTCAGTGCAGTTCCAACTAGACTATCATATAAGTTTTTCTTCCTTCTCTCTTTCTTCCTTTCTTTCAAGCCCATGTTACACTCTTGGTGGCTCAATCTAAAATTTTCTTTGGAGGAGAAAGATGTCTTTAGAATATTCCAGAGTAACTGAACAGGAAATTAAGGAAAGATTCTGAAGTCCTTGTTCAATCATGAATATTTCTGTGCTGAATTCAACAAAGCAAGTTGTTTCCACTGCGGTGTAGGACTGTAGTTTTCAATCTTTCTTTCCTTTTGGTATTTATCAGTTCAGAATTATTCTAATGATAATATTACTGACTTTCCTGTGGGCTTGGGGTGGTGCCGAGGTCCAGCCCACTGACCCTGGCAGTTCTCTGTGTATGTCACGATGAAGGCTGGCCTAAGGCCGTCACAAGTGGGGGTGATAGGAGAATTCACATGGGGTAGAGGCCCCAGGTGAGTGTACCACTCCGTTGTCCCTGCTGCTGAGGCAGGAGTCAGGGAACATCTGGCAGCACTGTCCCCAGTGCCCAGGCATTGTTACTAACCTGAGGAACAGCTAGAGGAGCTGCTGGGGGAGGGGTGAGGTGGAGGTCTCTGTGGAACAGGGTGACTTTGCCAGGACCCTGCAGTGTGGCATCCCAGATGCCAGCCACCCTGCTCAGGTAGAGAGGGAAAGGCCATTCTTTATGGTGGCCAGTCTATTTTGACTGAAAAAGAGCAGCTCTTCTTCTGATCATCCTTTTCTAAACTGTCCCTCAGAGGCAGTGCTGATACTTTCATTTCCCCCTTGAGGGTGAACCATTTAGAATATGTTTAGCTACTTATGGTCGGAAAATACTAATTCTAAAATAACATAGCCCTTATGATTTTCAATTCTCATATGAACTTATCAGTTCAGAATTATTCTAATAATAATATTACTGACTCAGAATGTACATCTTTAGTCTTGTTTTTGATTATAAATCCATTTTAAAGAATCCATGAAGGCTGGGCCTAGTACTAAGAGAGTGGCAGTATGAATTTATTTGAGTTCCATTTCCAGTCAAGAAAATTTTAAAATAGAATGTTCATTGACAGACTCTTAAGCTATAAAAGCTACAATAAAAAGATAAATTTTATTAACTTGAGTATTATTGCTTTCCTTGTTTCATATTACAAGGAAAGTTGTTATACAAAATCATAAGAATTATTTCAAGTTCAATTGTATTTTCATATAATTTTGAATATGTTGGTTACATTGTATTGTCAGATATAATTGAAGGAAAAGAAATTTGGTAAAAATGCTTGAAGTAGGAATAGAAGTCTGTGATGGGACGTTTTCCATTTAGAATCATACTTAAAAGGACCTTCTTGGTGTATTAGTCCCTTTCCTTCTCTCTCACTCATAGAAGACTGTACTTTCATAGTTAAGAATCTGTGTTCTCTGGTTAGAAGAGGCGTTTGTACATACTGGTATGGATTCCAAAAAATGTGAAAGCATTGTCTCTATGTTATGTTTGCTTGTGATCTTAGTGGAGTAGAAATGAGTCAATCTGCCTTTTGCTTCTTTGTGTCTTGTTTATAGTTTACCTTTAAAAAAAAATAGAGAGAATTTTTTGAGAAATCTACACACTGATCTTCACAGTAGTCGCACCAGTCTACATTCCCACCAACATTAGAGAAGGGTTCCTTTCTCCCTGCAGCTTCGCCAGCATTCGTGGTTGGTTGATTTTGTGATAGCAGCTATTCTTTGTGGAATGAGATACAGGTTGCTTCCATCTGCATTTCTCAAATGACGAGTGATGTTGAACATATTTCCATGTGCTTATTTCCTGCTTCTACTTCTGCCTCTGAAAATTGTCTGTTTATTTCAGATGCTCATTTTGAATGAGGTCTTTAAATTTGGGAAGTTAGATATTTTTCAGTTCTTTATATATCCTAGATAGTAATCCTTTGTCTGAGAAACAGCTGATAACAATTTTCCCCATATTGTAGGTTGTTCTTTCACTCTGCTGGTGGTTTACTTGCTGTGCAGAAGCTTTTTAATATGGTGAGATCCCAGTTGCTGATTCTTTGTGCTAGTTCTTGTGCTACTAAGGTTTTGGTCATAAGGTCTCGCCCTAAGCCAGTGTCTAAAGAGTTCTACATAACCTACCTTAAAGCAGGTTTAGTGTTTCCGTTTCAATATTTAGGTCTCTAATCCATTCAATTTCAGTTTACTGCATGGTAAAAGATGTAGGTCTAGTTTTAGTCTTTGGCTGGTTGAAACCCAGTTTTTCCAGCACCATTTATTAAAAAGATTACCTTTCCTTCATTGAGGGTATATGACTGCTTTTTGAAAGATAAGGTGGCTTAGTGTGCCTGGAGTTGTTCTGTATTATCTAGTCAGTTTCATTGATCCTTTTGTTTATTTTTTTTGCCAGTTCCATGCTGGTTTTGTTGTTGTTGTTGTTTGTTTGTTTTTTAACCACAGTGCCTTTGTAGTATAGTTTCAAGTTGCAGATTGTCATACCCCTGCCATGTCTATGTTGCCTTAGGACTGTTTTTGCCATTCTAGGTCTCTTCTGGTTTCAGATGAATTTTTGGAGTATTTTCTATAGCTCTTTGAAAGATGCTATTGGGATTTCATTCAAGTTGCATTAGTCTCTATAGCATTTTTGGCACTGTGGCCATTCTGAAAATATTGGTTCTTCCTACCAAGAACAAGGGATGCCTTTCCATTTTCTGATATTTTTTTTGATCTCCTTTATCAGAGTGCTGTAGTTTTCAGAGCAGAGGTCTCTCACCTCCTTTGTAAGATTGACTCCTAAATGTTTCATTATTTGTTGCTATTGTGAAAAGAATTGTTTCCTCAATTTCTCTCTCAGCAAGTCTGTTATTTGTATATAAGAATGTTATTGATTTTTCTGTGTTGACCTTATCTGGCTACTCTACTAAATCTGATAATTATGTCTAGTAGTCTTTGGTTGAGTTTTTAGAATCTTCTATATAGAGTATCATGTCATCAGCAAATAGTGACAGTTTTATTTCTTCCTTACCTATCCCTATTGCTTTTATTTTTTCTAATGGCTGTGGCTAATGTTTTCAAAACTATATTGAACAGGAGTGGTGGTTGTGAGCATCCTTGACTTGTTCCTCATTTTGGCATGAAAAATTTTAGTTTTTGCTCATTTAGTATGAAGCTGGCTGTTGGTTTTTCATAAATAGCTTTAGAGGTCCCATTTGACCCTGCTATTTCCCTATTGGATGTAGCATGTAATTAAAAGTAGCATAGCACAGTGATATGCACACCAGTGTCTGTAGTGACACAGTGTGTAATAGCTAAATTTTGGAAACATGCCAAAGCCCATCAGTTGGTTAGTGGATAAGTAAGAATTTCTATAGAAAGGAGTATTATGCAGCCATAAAGAAAGATAAACTTGGGACATTTTTAGCTAAAGGGATACACCTGGAGGCCATGATTACAAGTGAAATAAAAAAGGACACAGTATGTAAATATTGTATCATTTTTTCTAGTATGAGAAACTAAAGGTGTAAACAAGGTTTAAAATGTATAATTGGTATTGTGAAAAGGGAAGAAAATGTTCAAAGAGGAAGGAGAACTAGAGAGGGGAGCAGGGGAAAACAAAAAAGGGAAACAAAGAATTTCATGATAAGAAGGAAAAAATGGGAACAAAACTTACGTGTAAAGGGGGAGTGAAGGGGCTGAAGGGAGAACAGTGAATGGGAAAAAAGAAGAATGAAGATAAATCCGGTCCGGATACAAATTCTCAATGAGGAATGTGATCACAATATATTCCTCAAATGTAACAATGAACTCAATACAGGGAAAAATATAGAGTTGATGCTTAATCTAGTGAAACAGTGTAGGTGTGAAATTACTGGAATTAACTTAGCTATCTCAGTCTTTTGTTTTTATTAAGTTGATCTAAGAGCAGCAAGGAGGAGATGCCAAGTGTTCTTTTTTCCAAGCTGAACATAATTCAGAATAAGAACTGACAACATTTAAATAAATAGAAGCGAATCTGAATGAGTTGAGCCAGTTGACTGGCATGATTGTTAACTTTTAGAGCTTAAAGATGGGATATTGTTGCACAGAGTAGAAAAAAGTACCATTGGATTTGCTATGAGGTTATATGTTCAAATCTTGCCTCATTCATTTTGCCTCTTCCAGCTCTTCCTCGCTGGAAAGCCTTCACATTACTAATGAAATTCCCAACATCTCAAGTTTACCTGTTCCCACAGCTTTGCTCTCCCATCAGTTATAAGGAAAGCCTATAAAAACAGACCATGTGACTCGAGGGTTTCAAGAATAGTTGGTTTCCATCGTCAGGAGATGGAATTTGCCTTTAAATGCAAGGCAGCGGGAGACTTGGGGTGTGCATTTGAACCTGCGCATGGCCTGGGATCCGATCCTACTCTGTTTATTTCCTGTTCTGAAAACCTTTAATCCGATTGATACCAATGGCTTCTGTACAACATATAAATCAAAGTTGGAACACTAATAAAACATGTATGAATTTAAACCCAGCTCCTCCTTAAAGACATCTCTGGGATAGCAGTGTATACGCTGTTAATCATTGCAGGAGTCTTGTCATTGGCTCTGGCTGCACAACCATACTGCTCAGCTCTGTAGAGTGATTTCCTAATTCAACGTGGAAACCAGGGAACTTCTTGCAAGTGAAAGGGGTAGGATTAGGCTTCCTGTTGGATGTCAGTGAGGAGCAGGTGCTGACTGGAGGTAAACCTCCGGCAGGCAGAGCCTGGATCCTGGAGAGGTGGCTGGCCCAGGTGTCACCTGCCCTGGGCATTTTCCCTTTCAGGAGCTTGTGAATCTCTTTTCGCAACAGGTTGTTCCTTCCTTTTAGCTGAGCCCTTTCTGTTTCTTAAAAATCAGATTTAGGTTTTGTTTTTAATTGCTTTGTGAGGTGTTTTTGGTTTTTATTCACAGATGGCAGAAAAGAGGAAAAACAGGTATGAGTTGTCTTCTTTTGTATTGACATATTAACTTTTTTTTAATGAAAAAGAGGAGAGTAGTGCCTGTGGCTGTTCATTGTTTTCCTTGTCATCCATTCTCTCTTTCTCTCTCATTGCTCAACTGCTGTTCCTCGTGAAAACCCCTGGGTGTCGATATTGGCAATTCGATCAACTGGCACCTAATGTGATGCTGAGTCCCTGGAGCTACAGGACACGTGTTCTGACATGGAGTGAACTCCTGTAGAGAGATGTACAGTATTCCATAGCAGAAATTTAAATTTTCTTTAGTTTGAGTCTTAGGAGGGTGTATCAGTAAGTAGCCAACAATTTATGACAGAATTGTTCTACGAGTAACAATGACTCCAAATAAGAGAAGAAAAGCTTCAACAGGCTTTGTTTCCTAAGTGAACATTAATTTTCTTATAAGACATAAGTATGAACTACGGTTTTCTGATTTTCAGTCAATTACTGTATGTCTATCCTTATCTAATTTACTCAACTCTCCTATCATCTCAATTTGATGCATAGACCCTCCTATTTTGGGGGTGTCTTCTTTTTGTCTCTGTTTTAAACACCGTTTTGCTTCAGGAGATGCCCTCTGATCTGCTTTGATATCTTGTATTCTTGCTTTTCCCTCCTGGCCTGTTTCCTATGAATCTTAGCCATTTTCTTTATTTCCAGCTCCATGGTTTCCTAGTCTTTTGGTTCTCTGTGTTTTCAGATTGTGCATCTAGACTGAGAACATTCTTCTCATACTCATGCCCAGCTGGGTTGCTGGCCACCTCCTTCAGAGAGACAGATGTTTTAGGCCCATTGTAGCCCTTTGCCTTAGTGACCTTCCCCAAAAGTTAGATGCACTAGTACAATGAACGCTGGAGATGATCTCTGGCCAAGGGCCCTCCTGTGCTGCTGAGTAAATTGAGAGGTTAATATTTTGAAAGCTATATAGTTGGGAATACTTTGAATAATCTATTAAGCAATTTTTACTGGTTAGTAGCAATTATGTTCATGCTATCAAGGCAGTATTATGGGGACTATTGGCTGAAAAGTAGTAATAGTCTACTCATGTAGAATTGGATAATTGCTTTCATTAACATAGGATCATTTTATCTAGGTTCCAATATTGTTTTAGAGTACAGCAATTGATTCTTTGGAAACGTACTAAAAATGATGTCGGAGGTTGCTAACACAGTGCTGGGAGCACCATTGCTATGAACTTCTCGGGATAATAATACTCAGAATTTAGTCCCACAAAGTCCAGTCTGGACCCAAATCCAGTTCCTCTTTGTTGAGATCCAAACCATTCCCTGGGCTGTACTGCCTGTTCTTCTCTCATCCCTGTCCCTGTTTCTACTCATTCTTTCCCTCCCCAAGCTCAGAATGAAAGTCTTTCCTCATAGTGTTAACTAAGGATCATTTTGTTCTTATCAATACATGTCCCTATGCATATATTTTAATTGTTTAAAAATATGTTAAATTTTCAATTGAAGAGTCTTTGTTTTGGAGTAGTTTTACTTGCAAAGACTTCTGCTATTCTTTTGTAATCTGTATGTTTTCTTAGGTTTTCCTTTTGTACTTGTCACCAATGATGGACTTAGACACACACACACACACACACACACACACACACACACACACACACACAATGACATCATAAAATATCTTGTGCAATACCATAGGAAACCTTAAAATAATCCTCATTTAACAGAAATGTTCACATATTGCAAATGTTAATAAAATATGATTTGTTTAAAGGAGAATGCAAATCTCTGTGTCCAGTGTGGATAGGTATTTATCATCTGGACTTGTGTTCTCAAATATCGTCTGTGGTGCATTGTGTAAAGCACTTTTCTAGAAAGATGTGTAATAATGTTTTAGATTAAAGAATCATTTATTGAGCAACTCATATCTCTTAACAACCTAAGTAGAAATCAGCATTCAAAATAGTAAAAGCACTGTATAGGAAAATTTCTATCAAAAACTTTAGTTTTCAGGCTATGTCAGCTTTGTATTTTCTTGTTCCATTCTGCCTTTAATCTTTGTACAACTGATCACACTATAATTGTATGTATATAGAAAACAATTACATACACACATATATATTTGTCGTCATTATTCATTATGTATTGTAAATCTTAGAGCTTCAATTATTAATTCTTTGAAACAATCAGATAGCTCAGCAATGTATATTGGGGTTCAACTTTCAGCACTCAAGGATTATTTCTTTCAAACTTAGTGTTCTCCTATGGAAATGTGGATATAACCTCCTATCATGTAGGCAGAAATGAAAAGTCAGTTGAAGAAGTAAAACAGATTTAAAAGAATGAAATAGCAAATGGCACTGGTGAATTTTGTCAGTGGTACTTTCCCCGCCCTTTGGTTTCCTGACTTCCTTCAAAACTTCATAAATATAATAGATTTTACTTAAATAATTGTACATTTTGTTTCTGACTCTTTTGTGCACATTTGCCAAATATCTTCAGGCTAGAGTTAATTGATTTTTGTGATTATGTCAAGTGGAGAAGAAAACTACCTATGAATATTTGAGTTATTTATATTCTCATTTTGAAGCCCAAACAAAGAGATTTGCTGTTTGTTTAATATAACAGAAAACACCTATGACAGCTTTATGGATTTTTTTCATTCTTTTTCTGGCTTCTGAAAGTCTGCAAAATAGTTGTTTTTCTATTTCTATAATGGGTTTAATTATAAACCCATACTCTTTCTCTTGCCTGCATCTAAATAAGTTGTAAAAGATTTAAAGATTTCTTTCAAAACTTTATATTTTTTAAAAATAATAGTCTTTCCAAGTAATCACTTTAAATAGCACTCATTCATATGAGTTTTGAATGTCCATACTACAATAATCAATTTCTTATTAATTCTGTTTTTCAGTTATTATACATATCCTTGGATCTACTCCTCTTGTCAAAGCTCCTGTTACATAGTATACAGAAATGTATATTTCACCCCTTTTGCGTTCATGTAAAAAATTTCAGGCGACAAATGTGCTTTCATTTCATACAGAGGGAGAGAGAAGCCATAGTGATGTGGTAAACATTTCATTCTTTTGATTCTTTAACATACCAGCGCTGACTTACTAATTTTTTTTTCCAGTTAAACGAAACTTGTTTCACACAGTTGAACCATGAGTGTGATCTTAATCAACAGTGTGAGCAACACAGGTTTAGAACGGTTGGAGCGTTTAAGGCAAGTCAGCCTGGTCGTATAGGACTCTCAATATATGAAGCCTATCAATTTTAACTTAAAAGCCCTTGAATGAAAAAGGACTTTCATTGTATTGAATGTTTAGAATTCCCATCACTGAAACCAAAATACAGTTGAAGTACTTCCATAGTGTAGAAGAATCACTGAATTAGTTTGTCTGCCTTGAGCACCGCTGTCATAAATGCCATGATTTAATCCCATAGCCCTCCTTTGTCTGTCTGTGAAAATGTCCAGAGGGATTCTGTAGAAGACAGTAAAAGTAGGGAATGAAAATGACTAAGCTCATTTTCTATAAGAATAAAGACATATAACTGGACATTTAAAAGAGAATTAAGCACTCACCATATGCAAATGATTGTCACAAGCACTTCCCTGACATCACACCTGTAGTGACAATCCCAGTGATGCTGTTTTCCAATCCTTCCCATTCACAGGTGAGATAAATGTGGCAATGTGATGTAATTTACCCAGCTTGTTGGACTTCTGTCACCCCAGAAAATAAATAATGCAGTCTGCTGCTGGTGCGCATTTCTTCTTCACAATCATCTTCACTGAGTTTGTTGCCTGGAGAGTTTTCTCTGAGTAGTGCCCTTTGCATGCCACTCTTCATGTCTCTCTCCAGACAGTCCTTCATAACAGCAGGGAGCCAGGGTCCCTATCCAGGCCCATCTCTGCATTTTCTCGTAACTTCGATCCAGACTGCTTCCTGCATTTCCCGTGCTGGAATATTACTGCAGCTTTCTGTTTAAGTTTCCATTAACGTTAAAAAAAAATGCCAAATGTGTCTTCTAGCGAGTTAGTGTTTTAAAAATCAGTCCTCATGTTCAGAGAGGAGTTGCTTCACTGTGGCTGTGGCCGTGGCCCTGACCTGCTGGCCTGTGATGAAGATCGGTGGTAACAGTGTGGTGTCTGCCTCTTGAGGTGTCTGTTCACTTGTCCCCAGTTGGTTTCCAGTGCATTTTGCAAAGACTTGAAGCAATATGTCTTCATTTTACCTCATTCAAATACAATTAACTGTCTATGCTTAGCAACATCCTTGCCTATTCCTAATATTTCATGTCCTTTCCGTCTTTGATACCAGGATTGGAAAAGTACTGTAAATGTTCACTCACATCCACGTTTTAGAGCGAATGGAATTAACGAGTTCTATTGCAGGCTTTATCTCCTTTTCCCACTGAATATTGGGAAGACATAGCTATGGAGTCTGCCAGATTTTACATTAGGCTAGGTCAACCTTACATAAACTTGACCAGAATGCTTCTATTATTAGATAAGAAAAAATTTAATTTAATATTTTATATTATTAGTTATAGACCTGTTTTACATTTTCTAAAGTGAAAAATTTCAGACCTATGTTTAATTTAGGGATTGTTTTCTGAAATTTTGTTTTTCTCTAATTCAGTGGACATTTTGTAACTTTTTTAAAATTATTATTCCTCTCAATACATGAAACAGAAAAAGTAGTACAAGGAAATTATAATATTTTTTCCTTAAAATGTATATAAAAGGAGAGCAGAAAATGTAGTGCATTATCTAGGAGTTTCTGTATTTGGTGAGATGATTCCTTGTGTTGAAGTGAGTGCTAGTAAGAAAGAAAAACAGGAGAAAAGGAAAGGAAAGGTTACTTCTCCCAGCATCCCTTCAGTGTGTTTGCGTGTATAAAAGTGTAAAGTGATATGCTCACAACGATTTGCGAAAGGGCTGGATGAAGAAAGAGACTGAGAGAAATGTCAAATGTCAAACAGTAACAAACAGAAAGAAGGCACAAGTTCAAGAAGGAGCGTGACCTTTAGAATGCGTCCCAGGTGTATGGGGGTCGGGTCTCTGCCAGAGAGGAAGACCTGGTCCAGTGCCAGGTGCCATGTTTTCTCAGCAGGAGGGGGTGGCAGGGAAGCGGCCAAGAGTGCTGGATGTGTCAGTCCCCACACTTGGCGCACTGCAGACGTGCAGGAGGCAACCCTGAGAAAGCTGAGCTGGCGCGTGTGACAGTCAACTCCAGGGGAACTCAGGATAATCCTCTCCTGTGGATTGGGAAAATACTGAGACCATTTCAGTGACAAGCGATTGTGCTAACTCTATACCTCTATCAATCTTTCCCGGTCCTCCTATATTCTTGTCCAGGAGGCAGATTTCACTATGAGGAGGAATGGAAGACAAAATCCTCTCCAACTTGAGACCTGCCTTTCTTCCCTCTTGTGGGAACTTGAGTTTCTTTGTTCTGAAAGGTAGTTTTACACTAATGGCCAGGAAGAACATAACCGAAAAAATATCTTTCCTATCACACAAATAAAAAGCAACATTTGGTTATTGTTTTCGTCGGGGTGCAGTATAAATTGCCAGTAAAAGTGGGTCGTTTAGAAGTGCGCTTCTGTACTGTAGCTAATGGCGGGTTAACACCCACTAGGAAGTGTTTTCTCGCTGTTAATTTGTGGTTTCCGTGTTTTCTCTGTGTGTCCTGGTAACCACTACTGATTCACTTGTGCTTGAATTAGCAAAGAGTGGGGTGGGATATGTCTGATTTCACGTCGTTTTCAAGAATGCATTTTCTATTTGCCTTTCATCAAGAATAATGGTTTGCTGGGGCCGGGGATATAGCTTAGTGGTTTCGGCGCCTGTCTTGCAAGCGCAAGGGATCCCAGGTAACCACATAACAATACTGGGCGTGGAGACTCACTCCAGCAGCAATCAGTATCACAAACCACAGTGCTGGGCGTGGTGGCTCACCCCTGTAATCCCAGCACTCGGGAGGCAGAGGCAGGAGGATTGCTGTGATGTGAATTTGAGGCTGAGCTCAGGGCCAGCCTGAACCACAAAGTGAGACCCTGTCTCAAAAAACCTTAAAAAACAAAAACAAAAAACCCTTAAAACAGAATAAAGGTTTGCTTTGGGTGCTGATCTGACTGGGTCATAGTCATCTTTTCATATTAAGCTTTTAGTGTTTAAGATTATTAACCCAAAATAGCTAATATTCCATAAACAATAATCCCTACGTTTAAGTGGTATAAGGGGAGTGGAGTGGAAAGTCTTTGATGCTTTTTCTGAGGCCGTGATTATCTAGAGAGTGTAGAGTTGTGCTTTGTCACTTCTTAGCTATTTCCATAGACTCTAGAGTGTATGAAAAAGGGAAAGAAAATCAAAGGTGATATACTTATGGTATTTCACTATTTATGGCATTCCCACAGTCATGCTGAATTGCATGAGCACAGGACAACTGTATTTATGTTTCTGCCTGCTCGCTTGCTTTCTTGTATATGGCCATTGCCTTTGTGTCCTCTTGGTCATCAAGAAGATAAAACTCTTGGGTCGGACACATTTATGATCTTATTTTGTGCTTTTTTCCATCTTAAATCATATACTGCCTACTCGATTGAGTTGCTAGGTTCAAAAGAAAAGTTACAAAGCACAATAATATGTATTAACTTTCCAGTATGTATCATATGCTGTGGAATGTCTCTTCTTTGTCTAGTGCCCTTTTGTGTCTCATCTGTACTGTCATAAATACAGTAGGCAACCCTCAAAAGCATTGTCTTCCTGCAGCTTATGTCTAAAGGGAACATAGACTATAAAGCGACAATGAAATGATGGGGAGCTATGGTGATCACCATAAGGGGGGTGGAGGAAGAGAGCAGAGGAGATGAAAGATGAAGGAAAAGAGGATAAGGGGTGGGCAGGAAGAAAGAAGGGAAACAAGGAAGGAGAATGGTGGGGAGAAGAAAAGGAGGAGGAGAGGGACAGAGACAGAGACAGAGAGAGATTTCTCAGCGTCCCTTCCCACATATCCGGCTTAGTGTATGAGGCACACACAGTGGTGCATGGTATTATTTCAAGAAGTAATACATGGACTGAGGATGTAGCTCAGGGGCCTGGTGCCTGCCTGGCAAGCTCAGTCCTGAGTTTGATCCCGAGTACTGGAAAAAAAAAAATGTCAGGAACAATACAGTGCATTACTATTTACCTGTTGCACTGGTAGTGGGTCACAGACTATCACTGTCATTTAAAATGTTCAATATTTTTAATATTCCCAGCTCCACTTTGCACACTGCAATGTAGAAAACTTCACTCAGCAATGTGGAGCTGTGTAGAACCTGTCCACGTGGATAAGAATTATTTTCTTCATCTTGGTATTTATATGTTTGTATTTTATTTCGTACAATAGAGTTAATTCTTTGGCATTTTTGGCTTAATTTGAATTAGCTGCTGTGTGTGTGAATCTAACGTGATGCGGGTCTCGGATGCTGATGTCTGATCCCTGTACTCGGCCGTGCGTCCTCTTGGCTTCACCCTTGCCAGCTCTGGGTCTCTCTGGGTGTCATGTCCCCGGCATGAAGTTCTTGCTGAGGCTGAGTCAGTCACCTCATTCAGTCCCCTTGCAGACACCTTGGTCCTTTGTGTGGGTTAGACACCCGGCTGGCTGGGGCTCTCTGTGCTGAGCGTGGGACGAAGCCAGCACCAGTGGAGCTGAGCAGGAGAATCCCAGCAAGGCCTGGCCAGTCATGATGACACCATGAGGGCGCCGGGAACCTCTGTACCCAGTCATGCACTCAGCTGGCTCCCCCTGGACTTCATCATGTGTGCCAGTCATTCCCTCCCTAAGGCAGACATAACTTTCCATGAAATGTCTGCTGGGGCCTCATGACCCATGGAGCTGAATTCCAGTTTGGGTTCTCTAGAAGAGCCGGTGATGGGAAATTCTTGTGCACATAATTTCTTGAGGAATATGTCTGAAGAGACTGAAGGGAGTGAGAAAAACAGGACAAGGCAGAGGGAGCAGCTGGGCAGAGAAGTAGCTCCAAGAGAAGTTCATCCTCAGTGAACACGGTAAGGATTACCCCACCACAGTTGGTACATGTGGAAGCAAGGTGTATGGCTCTTACTTCTGTTAGTCAAACTCTGTGTGTGTGTGTGTGTGTGTGTGTGTGTGTGTGCGCGCGCGCGCGCACACGCGCATGCTATTGTAAGTGCACAAGTGTCAGCAGTGGCCCAGGAAGGAGATGAGCAAAAGCATCAACACCATCTGCCAGTGAGGCCCAGACATGCTGCACAGCTGAGATCTCAGCGAAGCCCCAGGCTTGGTAGGATTTGTGGCCTGATCTGAAGGGAAGAGTGTTCGGAAAAGAAGGAACAAAAGCACAGTAAGGAAAATGCTAAGCAGGATTGGGGGGAAGAGTGAACGTTGTGTTATACATGGAATAATAAAGGCAAAGTGGGCAGTATTTAGAGATTTGATTACAAAAACAGATTCAAACTGCACCGTAAATCTGTAACTTTCAAGTTGCTGTAAAATGTCTGTCACTAAATTGAGTTTCATTCAATGAATATATAGCATTTGTATAATTTTGTGTGAAATTTAAGGTCTGAATATTTGTAAACATGAAGGTCTTTACCGCTGAGATGCAGCATTTTCCTTTTCTCTACTCTATTAATTGCAGTTCATTTTGATAAACACAAAATTATGCAAGATTGTTTTTCATGTTGAGAAGCTTACAATGGATGAATGCACATATAGAATTGAAAAGAATTGTATTTTCTTCAGCTTTATATGTTGTATGCAAAGCAAAGAAAGATTTTCCTAAAATATTTACATTTAAACATTCAACACATTGTACATAGAAATTATAAAAATTAACTTTTTTACTTTCAGGTGCTACACAAATAATTTAAAAATGACTTTAAAAGGAAATCCAGGATACTGAAAGTCATAAAAGTGTTTTGTGTGCCTGTGGAAAACTTAAGTCCATAAATGTTACTCAGATCTTTATAAAATTTGTTCCAGTATATTCTGATTCCTGTACCATGAATGTACTATTTAGTTATTTTCAGTTTAACCTTCTTCATTTCTGAAGTGCTGTTGGATTCTGCCTTACCTTATGGTAACTTTCAACCAATTGAAAGTTAATGAGTTAATGTTTATGGAGGCTTTTTGAGCCTTTAGATAAAAGGTACAATGTAAATCCAAACTATTAATTTCCAAGTGTGAAATACCCTAATTACTTCCTATTGCCATGAGGACATTACAGGCAGGACATACCTGCCTCTGAAAAACCTGGCAAAATTGTTATATGAGATAGCATAATTTTAGGTGAACCATTATAATTCTGTGGTCATTACCTTGTATCAAAATAGTTTAAGTGTATGTGTTACATTTGCATATTTGGCATCTGAATATTTCCCATTTTTCATTTATTGATATAACAAACATTAATGTGATTTGAACAGATGATCCATTATGCTGCTGATGCCAGAATGTTTTTAGACATAGGAGGGAGCAGAAAATAGAAAAGATCTTTAAAGCACTGGAAGAACAGATATTGTACTCAATATCTTGGTTTTTATGCCAGGCAAAATAGATATTCCTTGCTAACCCTAGGTAAGCAAATGAAGATACGGGTCATTATAGCAGTGTTTCTGTATTTACGTTGTGGTACTGCTAGCATTTATTGACTAAATACAAATGGTATTGAAAAACTGCAATGTGATTAAATTAAAGTATATTGTACAGAAAAGACATTGCCATGAATCTCTTTGAAAATACTCTTCACTTTGGACACATGTATCCCATCCTTATTTCTACGTCGTGAAGCAGTTCTGGAAGTCCTGATTCATGTGTCTCTTTATCTGTGTTGCAGGGCTGCCTTGGTGTCCTGATCTGTTCACAATGTTTCCAGTGATTCCTGTCAAATAAAAGTACTATTTATTGTGTGTCCTTATCCACCTTATTTTCTGGAGGAGAGAACTTGTGACTTTGGGCTCTTCCCTGAGGTCAAGGCGGCCATGGAAGATAAATACTTTCTCTCCGTTTAAGACCTAGAACCATCCAGGATAGTGCAATTGAAGGCCCAAAAGAAGATTTCCAAGACTGCTTTAGGAAGGGGAAGGACAGTGTCTCACATGTGTTTGAAGCAAGGGAGGATGAATGGCAGCATTCACTGTATTTATCATCACATTCATATTTACCAGACGAAGAACTGGTCCTAGTCCATAGATTACCATGAAGTGCACAAAAGCCCTATAAAATGCAGGTAGAACTGTGAAATTCAAACAGGAAGAGAGGAGGGAAGAGCATACCAAACTCAAGGGCACAGAGAAGGTGAATCCAGCAGTTGTACTCGTGAACTAGTTCTTAGCACCAGTACTATACTAATTATCCAAAATAATATGCCTCTGACATTCGGCCTATATTCACTACTGAATCTATACTTTGTAAGGTAATTTTAATAACAAAATGGATGTTAAAGTGATTCTCCATAGATGTGGTGTCCTTCTTTGCCAAGATTTCCTGTGTGAGCTGCTTATCTGGTTACTTGCCAAATCAATCAGCATAAACACTGACACTGCAAACGGGAGATTCTTAGACACAAAGCTCATTTTTGTTAGCCTCATGTCAAAAACAAAGTGAAGGACTTGGGACCCATCAGTCAGTTTCATGATGACAATCTCTAGCACTTTCTTAAGTCTTAGAAAAAAGATTCTTCATATTTGTGTGTGTGTGTGTGTGTGTGTGTGTGTGTGTGTGTGTGACATAGTTAAAGAAAATACCCAAAGGAACATTTTGAATGAACAATGAAAAGTTCTTCATTTTTGGAGAAAATTAAGAAATAAAGACATCTCTTTTAAAAGTTTGGAATAATCATGAGGAATGTTACCTTATTTTCTTCTATCTCTTCATTTCTCTTCTCCTTATCACTACCCATCTTCTATGCCAAAAAATGAAGTCTTGTTACACTTCCCACCTTCATTCTATTTACTGCATTTTCCCACATGAACATGCTGTAAAAATTCTTGTGTTATTTGCAGGCCTCAGAGGAGCTATGATACCATCTGAACTCTCCTGTTGTGTACAACAGTCTTCATAATCTGGGACTTGTTACCTATTACATGTGTGTTCTTTCTCCCTCATATGTGTTTTTGCCTGACCTGTGGTGCGCTTGTAGACCTGCTGTCTCCTTGTGAATGTCTCGGCCCTTTGACCACTCTGCTTGCCCCGCTTAGAGTTCTGCATGATAAACACCTGCCATATTCAAGTTTCATCTCAAAAACTATTCCTCAGAGAAGTGTTTCTGACCTCCTCCCAACAGAGGTAAATCATTGTCCTTTTCTAATTGCTCGCATATTTCCCTGTAATTTTTACTCAGTGTATTGCATTACAGTTATTTTTTACCACATATGTTCATCCTGCACAGGGCTAGTGTTTGTGACTTATCTTGTTTGCCCTGACTGGCAGAGCACATGGTAATGTACAGAAAGTTAAAATATGGAAGCTTGTCTGTTTTAAGGGTTGTGCTGAAGCCACATAGCAAAGAATAATATGAGTCAATTCCTTTCTATGTTCTAGAAAGTCTCCCTGCACTTGGACAGAGGTTTTTTTGTTTTGTTTTGTTTTGTTTTGTTTTTTGTATATGGACGTGGTAAGTAGCGTTTGCATTCTTTGAGGGGAGATGACGTGAACATATAACACAGCTTCATTCCTCTTCCATGCCTCTCCTGCCCTTCCCCCGTCTCCTGGTCCTTCAGTCTCCTCTCAGGCTTTCACTAAACTTTTCACTGAAGTTCAGCCATGCTGGCTCATCCTGACTCCGCCTCACCGTGACTCCGCCTCATCGTGACTCCGCCTCACCGTGACTCCGCCTCATCGTGACTCCGCCTCACCGTGACTCCGCCTCATCGTCACTCCCTCTCGGCCAAAAGCAAGACTTCCTCTTCTATCAAATCTACAAGCACCCACCTCTGTGCATGCTTTAACCAATCCCACTCGTATGTTTATGCCCTCTATTGTTTACTGTATAAATGGTTTCATTTCGCATTAAAGGCTGAACAATTCTTAAAATGCTCCCCAAAGTCTGTGTTGTGACTCTGTACACTCATCCTACTGGTCTGAGTTTCCGTGACCCCCCCCAAAACAAAACCACACATATCTAAAGTTTGTTTATTTGACAAAAATACAAATAATATTATGAACACAGAACTATGGTTTGTGAATTCTAATCTGTCAAGCACTAAACCATAATAAAATGCAGAAATAAAATAACTGTTTTGATTCATAAATAAAGACAATTCTGGGAAACTTTTCCTCCTATCATCTTTTTTTTTTTGCTCTTTATTTTTAGGTTTCTTGTATAAGAGAAATCATGAACTATTTAATCTCATGTATCTGATTTATTTCTCTTAAGGGTATTTTGGTCTCATGGTGAATTCATTTTGATACAGATGACTCAAGTTCATCCTTTATGGCAGCATATTACTCCATTTTATATAGATACCACCTTAATCATTCTTCTGTTTATGACCACAACAGTCTGTTATTGTGATTTATGCTGCTATGAACATGGGGGTATGTGTGTATCATTATAATAAAATACCTCTAACTCATTTGGAAAGCTACTTAGAAGGGGAATAGCTGGCTCAAATGGAATTTCTATTTTTAGTTTTTTTAAAGGAATCCTCATATTGACTTCCGCAGACTAGGATATATGACATAGAAAGGACAGTATTTTATCTCTGTTGGAAAGGAGGAGGTCAGAAATTCTTCTCTGAAGAATACTTTTTGAAGTTGAATTGTAAATATGAGTAGGTGTTTATCATGTAGAAGTCCAGGCAGGAAAACGACATGGTCAAAGGATGGAACTTTAACGAGGAGTTTACATTCTGAACAGTGATATAGAATGATTTATTTTATCCTGCAATCATGCCAACATGTTTTATTATTTGATTTCTTGATGATAGCTGTTATTTCTGGAGTCAGATGGCATTTCAGTGTCCTTTTAATTTGCATTTCTCTAACAGTGGTGTTGAGCATTTCCTTAGGTATTTGTTGACCATTTTGCACATCTTCTTAGAAGCATCTGTTTATTTCAGTTGCCCAGTTCTTGATTGGGTCTTTTGTTTGAGGAAATCTAATTGTTTTGATTTCTTTATATATTGTACAAATTGGTTCTCTATCTGAGAAGCAGGTGGCAAAATATTTTCCCATTCTATAAGTTGTCTCTTCATTCTGTTGGTTGCTTCCTTTGTTATGCAGAAGCTTTTTATTTTGATATGATCCTATCTGTTGATTCTTGATTCTGTGTTGCAGTTGAGGCTGTGTTCAGAAAGTCCTTGCCTTTGCCTATCGCTATGTCTTTAAGAGTTGCACATATTTTATCTTCCACAGGTAGTTTCCATTTTGATCTTCAGATCTCTGAATACAAAGGGAGTTCTTATTGTCAGTATCTATTCATACTTGTGATAAACAGATATTAAGTTAAGAGTGAGTTAACTTTTGGAGGACTCTTGCTTCCATGTAATCTTCTGCCCATTTCTCTTCTTTAATATATATATTTTGTGCATCTGGTGAATGTAATCTTCCAGATCAGATTGGAAAGGTTTGTCAGTCCCTGAGTGCCTTTCAGCTCCTGGCTCTCATTGCTTCTGTCACTGGCCTACATCATCACTGTTGAAACAGAGGCCCATATGTGTGCTTTGTCTACTGTGCTTTTGTAGCTTGGATTCCTGCATGAAGAAGTGGCAGTTTGCAGTGGACTTTCTAAGGCTGCAGTTACATTTCCTGTTTATATTCCCACACTCAGCTGTTTCTCTGAAAAAAAGATCCCAGTCTTGAATCTAGAAGTGCCCCTATTTAATCTGTAGCCTGTTCTGTGAGCCAGCTTCCCAGGACCTATTTCTGCATTCAGACTCATCTTGGAGTTTTGTTCAGGGCCTTGACTTTGGTCTGGACTACATTATTTTGGAACATTTTAACACAATTTCATACCAATGCTCAATGTCAAAGGCCTTCTTTCTTTGAGGAAAACCCTTGGCCCTGTAAACTTTTCTCTTTTTTTTTAACCTGAGATCAGTTTTCGGTATCAGAGAGTTTGAGAGGGTTCATCTTGTCCAGATAACATAACTTCTGTACTCCCACTGCCGTTGTGGGCACTCAGAAATTTTCACACAGTGATGGGGAATCGCTACTTCTTGGTGACTCTCCAGGTCCACCTAGACATGCCTGTGGTTGTAGATTTCTTTACAAGAAAAAACTTGCATTTACTCCCCTGGGAAGAAGTTGATTGAAGAACAAAGGAAAGTTGCCTTTCCAGATGCTCTGGCAGTTTTTAGAATTAATTCGTGTGTTGATAATTGAGCTAATGTTGACACTCCATGTGAGGACCTTTTTCTACAAATAATATGTTTATTGCTAACAGCTGTAAAAATTTTACCCCCATCATGCGATACACAGATGAACACTCGAGAATCAGGGTTCATCTATTAAATTTCTAAGTGTTAAGGGATGTTTGGAGGAGTTTTTTTAAGCTTTAAGTTCGTGTACCAAGTTAAAAATATCAAAATAGTCATGGTACCTTGTCAGGTAATTTTTAAAATCAAATGATAGCAAATATTTGCTGAGAGACATAGTTATTCATTAAATAGGTTTTTTTGTATCTCTATGTGTCTGTCCTACTAGGCTGGACAGGAAGAATTTAAAGACGAATAAACTCGACCAAGTTGCTAACCATAGAGAACTTACATTGTACTTGGGGAGACAAATATATGTTAAAAAGGTTGAAGCATATGTGTTAAAGTAATGACCAGGAAATTGATAATCATGTTGATGAAATCATCTTGATGAAAAAAAGAGCCTAACACTTTAAATAAAGTCCAAGAGTTAATGCATGGAAACATGAAAATCTTAATCTGGATCAAATTGGTATATCAGTTTAAAAAGTGGGATCCTAGGGTGTGAACACTGCAGCAGTCAGGCTCATTGAAGAGGATGAGACAGGGCCTGAGGAAGCCTTGTGTTTAGAGGTCATGATATCATCGACGGCACCTTCGACCTAGAGCATTCAGATGCCCCAGTCTGACAGCAGCACGCTAGAATTTTCAAGTGGATTTCCTTATCAGTAACCAACAGCAGAGGTCTTCTTGAAGGGCAGTACATTGAACAAATCTCGATGCATTCAACTAGGACCTAAGCATGAGTATACATTTGTGTTTTTCCTCCCAAACAATTTTGCTTGCAGGAGTTTTTAATAAAACAATAAAAGACGTTATTGACTATTACTGTAGAAGAAAAGCATGCGGGTTTTCAGATGATCTGTGCACTGATATGCATTTAAAATGCTTAGGAACCAATAGCTGCTGAATGCCTCTGAAACGAAGTGGAAGGGGCACAGGTGTGATTTCCGGTGGGGTTGCCCCTTCGGCTTATGTGTGGACACAGGTGTAAGAAATTAGAACTGTATTCTCTTGTTATCAGTGCAACTTTTATATTCAGCTTTTATATACAGTAACATCGAGTTCATATTTGGTGAATTTACTTGAACTATCAGGAAAATCAGCAGTATTTTGTAGGAAATGACTCGAAAAGTGGGCTAAGCAATGGTATCATTTCTCCATTAGAGTAGTTCAGCAAACAGAATTTAAGGGATTTCTAATGTAGTTTAATTCTTACAGTTGAAAAACCTCGTTACCTTAATGGTGTTACCTCCTTCTGTGTTTTAGTTTGAAATATTTCATTTTCAGGTGATGTGCATTACCAGTTGATCACTCAGTCGTACCATTTTTGGTACATTTTTCAGCTCAAGGCTTTACTTTTTTATTCCAGACAAGTTTTCCCATTTCTCAGTGTAGATGGGACATGAGACCTCAGACACCAAGCTCACATTCATCTCTCTTACTTCTGGACAGTTGGGACATGGACATTAGAATTTCTCCTCCAGTGTTTGCTTTCTTAAGGACTGGTTTGCCAAGCTGGTATCATTGTGCCTGTCAGAAAATGCAGACAACTCACTCAGACTTAAAACTTACTTACTGGGATTTACTTACTTGGACTTGAGGATGTCTGCCCTGCCCTGTGGGATCAACTACTGGGATTGTTGCAGACATGTTCCTCACCCTCTGAGATCTTAAACTACAAGGATCATTGCACTAGGATTATTGGCCTTGGGACTCACGGGGACTAACTGGGATTTACTGGGATTAAGGATGTCTTCCCTGTCCTATGTCATTTTCAACAACGGGATTATTGTGAGACCCCCTGTTTTATGCATCCTTGGATTATGGGTTATAAGCTTGCTACCAAATAAAGGTACAGGCAAGTTGGAGTTATGTTTTTTTCTCTTCCTACTTCTGCCACTGCAGTATCTGGCCTTAGGCTGCAACTCCTCAGAGTAACAAGAGTTGAGCTTAGGCTCAGCCTTTTCCTCAAGATTCTGTTTATCGGTTGTTAATCCTTTTGCTGTGGGACTACTGAGGAATTGGAGTTCACTGTGAGAACTCTGGCTATGTCCTCTTCCCTGGACTCCCACAGTGTCAAAAAAGATGTAAGGCCAAGAACTTGATTCACTTCCCATAACTGTGTGTCTGATGTGAGATCCAGATGTTGGGATGGATGGTATGGAAAGGTGTTGATCCAGGCCTGAGAACAGGTGTGTGAATGTATTTGCATGAGTGCTTATGTATGAGTATGTGTGCGCGTGTATATGTGTGTGTGTGTGTGTGTGTGCTTCCATATTATGGATAAATGCCATAGTATTTTAGAAATGAGTCCATTTTATTCTCAGCTTGATTCCTTAATATATAAAGAATACATTTAAAATATATATGAAGTTGAAACTATTCTTAGAATGGACTGATAGAACTTTATACATTTAAAATTAACAAGGACCTTCATTTTAGAACGAGGATTATATTTTATTTTTGATAGTGATGCAGATTTTTAAAAAATAGCATTGGAACTCAGAAACATTTATACTCTGTTATGCATAGAAATAAATGGAAGTAAGTTTCTTACAATAACCTGAAGAATAGCCAGGGTGGGAAACAGTGGTTTTAAATAAGAGGCTGGATCTTAGGAGATTTTTGTCTTTTTGAAATAATTTATGAAAAGGACAAGTTTTCCTAGATAGTGTAAATAAAAGATTAAAATGGCATTTATAAAGTAAACTATTGCTGAAAACATGACAGTTTTGTCCCATTACAGAAAACAAGAGAGTTTAGTTCTCTTAGGCAAGTACTTCTTAACATTTCACCAGCACAGTACTTACTTTTCTGCACACATTCCATGAAGAACAGTATTAAATTCTAATGAGTTCAAATTATTTCTTTGATAGGGGTACAAAATTAGTATTCCTGCCAAAAGAACAAAAGAGATACAATAACATAAGTACTCACTGTTAGTGAAAAAATTGAAACTCAGAATTCCTGAAGCCCAATTTGGATCTTGTTCATTTAAATTATATACCTTTTAAAATGAATCAAGAAATAATTCACACTTCATTTTAACTAAATTAGTGCTTTACCCTTATTGGACCATTTATGAGTAAAAGGAATAGGGCTGAGGGAACATGAAGAATAAAAATGCTTGTTCATTCTATGCCTTGTAAATGTGCTCGAGATAGTAGTACTTGGTAAGAAAATTCTACAGATTAAGAAATGCTTATGAAATATTGACTCAAATACATATAGTTTCCAGGTACGAAGTGAGGCAAATTAATAACTAGATGTCCTCATATTGAAATTAAGCAGACGTTGTGAAGTTAGAGAGAAATGCAGTGGCTTGGGTTTCAAAGGAGAGGTTCAGGATACTAACTATGATAAGAATCCACACCTTTGTTGGGATATGGTGGTCGTGCATTATGTATTAAGTGAAAGTATCAGTAGGAAGATGCCTCTCCTCTGATCTCTTCTGTTCTCTGCTCTTCTGGTCTGCACTATTCTCTTCTGTCTTGTCCTTTGTCCCCCCCTGCCCCCCAGTCTCCTCAGCTTTTTCTTTTCCTTCTTTTTTGACATGAGATGTCCTGGGAGATGGAGAGGTTTTGTTAAGGAGCATCAGTGGGTAGCTGAATGACAGGGTCCTCATCCAGGGCTGTGATGATCTTGATTCAACACACTGCAACTCAAGGCTGAATTGAAACTAGATTGCAGAAAAAAGTAAAAAACCAAAAACACCCAGACAGTAAAACAATAATTTGAAAGTTGGACCATAGAAAATATCTTATAATTACCTGTTTATGAGATAGAACAGTTTGTTGAATATCTAAAAAGCAAAAGGGACTAAAAATGATGATTTAGAAAGGAACTTATACAGGACAGCTACTTGCCAGTATTTAGAATATTTGTAGCACCCATTGCCAAATTGGTAATGCCATTTTCATAAAATGAAATTTATTATCTGTGACTGACCATCTAGGTGTACATATCTGTAGATGCATATACTTATAAACAAATAGCTTATACACATGAGAAAATAACACAAGATACAAATATGACCAAACAAGATGACTCATATTTATGTATCACAACTGTATTTTTAAATTCTATTTTTCAAATAAAATAAAATTAATATTCTTATAAGACTACTATTAGGAATATAGGAGGAGTAGATTTGAAGATTTTGAGGAAATTTGTTTTGCCTTTTATTAAACATTTTATTTGGGAGGATAAACAATAGTGTAATACCATTTTTTAGACAATAGTGATATTTTGATATTTAATTTTAATTGTAGGTATATAATGAGTGATATTATTCAATAAGGTAAATATATTTAGTAAAATAATATATATAACTAGTGATATTTTGTTTGAATATATGGTAGAAATACTTTTTAATCTTTTGTTGTAAAGTAAGCAAAGATAATAAAAAGCCAAGAGGTACAAATCTATATTTTAAGAGTAAATGTGGGTAGTAATTCTAGAACCACTCCGAGGTTAAGAAGCAGAACTTTATTAGTAACACAAAAGCCCTCCCTTCTGCCTGTATCCCAGTCACAACCCGCTGTCTCCTAAGGCAACATTTCATCTGTTACCTTAAGTCTCCTCACGTCCATTTGTGAGGCGCATGCTTGCTTCGTATTCCACTCCTAAAGTTCCCATCCTGCCTTGTCCTGCAGGTGACTGAACAAGGCCAGTGCTCATTACCACCCATCCTTTTTTGTATGACTTGCTCGCTAGTCTTCTCATTGAGTGTCAAACTATTTAATTTTTCAGTGTCATATGAGTGTTGCTCCATTTTTGCATGACAGAGTTATTGGTGTGGCAAAAATATGTCTGAAATCCGATTTGCTTTTCCTTTTAAATGTGCTGTTTTCCCTACTTCATGTTATTCTACATTATTGTAATCTTTAAATCAGTATCTCTCTCTCTCTCTCCATATATCTCTCTATATAAATCTATATATCTATATATCTATATACATAGATGTATATTATATTTGTATTACATATACTTAAACACATTGGGTTGATACTGATATCCCTTGACATGTAGATCTTGCATATGGTATGGTCACTATTATATGTCGTTTTGTTAGAAAATGTTTTATAGTCAGTCTTTAAAATTTGTTCTGATCCCTTAATTTTGTGGTAGTCTCCAGGGCATATAATAAATGGGCATGCTTTGTGGCCTTTTTTAGTTTTAAAATTGATCTTTAATCTCTTTTATTTCCTTTCTTTTTTTTCCTCTAAAATTAACGTCTCTTTCTCTTTTGAGTGTTTAATAAGGCAGTATCTGGTTGCTTGGGCATATATTCTTCTTAGTTGAGTCATAGTTTCAAAATTATCTTTACTTCATTGTAAAAATACATTTAATATTTAATATATTTAATATTTAATGCATAAAATATTTAATATATAATATAAAACATATTCAATATTTTGTCCATTTTATATGTAAAATCCATTTACCTTAATTGCATCCATTATAGCGTGCAGCCATCATCACTATTTTCGAGACTTTTCACATCAACCAAAACAGAATCTTTATATCAATTAAATTACTATCACTCCCACTCTGCCTCTAACTCTTGGTTATTTCCAGAACATTTTGTCTCTAAAAATAACCTACACTTGGTATTTTTTACCAGTGGAATGCCTCTGTTTAAAGTTTGGCATCCAGTTTAGTTCATTTAGCTGATTTCTGAGGTCCCTTTGTGTTGCAGTTGGTGTAAAATTTCCTGTGTGACCTTATTCATTTTACGACTGGATACTATTCCCATGGTGTTAATTTTGTGTGTCCATCTGTCTAAGTGATGAGTCAGTCCTTAGAGTTGTCTCCACATTTTACTACAGTAAATATTGACATGAAAAGACTTGCTGATTCCTTCTTTTCATTTGTTTGCAGTATGTATTTAAGAGATAAATTGCTGGTTCATATGGCAATTTTTAACATCTCAAGGAATTATTAAACTATATTTTATAATGGTGTCTCATTTTTAAACTCTCTCCAGCAAAAATGAAGGTTCAAATTTTCTACATTTTCAGCACTTGTTATTAAAAAATCAGTACATATTAGCAGCACATGAAAACTACACTTACTATTGGAAATTGGTATGTATACATAACTAATCTTAATTCTTTTTCATTTTCAGATTTTAACTTAGTTTCATTTTAATTATAGTAGCCCACTACAGTAGTAGTTGATCCAAATCCATTGCCCGTTTTTAAATTAGGTCATTTATCTTTTTGTTCATGAGTTACAAGAATTGTAAAATATATTTCAGACATTAAAACCTTTCCATTTCAACAGATTTATTATAAAATATAACATTGTGGGTTTCAGTTAATCTTACTCAAAGTTACTTGAGTTCGTTAAGGTTCTTGAATGTTTTCTTGTCTTCATCAAACAAGTTTTTGACTATTACTTCCCCAGATATTCTACTTTAACCCTTTCTGTCTCTTCTCCCTTGTAGTCTACAGTACTGCAGATGTGAGTCACCTTGGTGGTTACCTACATTTCTGTTGGGCTATTAGTTACCTGTTTTTTTGTTTGTTTGTTTGTTTTTAAATTTTGTATTCTTCAGGCTGGAAGCCGAGGCACTCACACATCCTCTGACAGTGCTCTACCACATAGCTACACCCCTGATCTCCAAGTATATTGTTATTTTGCATGATGTGTCATTCAGTTGCCAAGGCTGGTCTCAGACTCCTGCCTTAGTCTCCCGGGTTGCTGGGATTACAGGCGTGCGCCACTGTACCTGCATTTGCTTCCTTTTTATGATTTCTATATTTTTAGTCTCATTTTATATGCAACATTTATTTCCTGATCTTTAGTTCTTCAACCTTCTTTTTCTTTGAATGTATTATGACAGTTGTAAATCTGTTATCTAGTTTTTCCATTGTCTGGGCTTAAGGACAAGAATATTTGTTTGCTGTGAATAAAATGTGCTTTCCTGCCTTGTAATGAGTGTTGTTGAAAACTGGACATTTGAGATGATGAGACTGTCTCCCTTCCCCACGGTTCATTGTTGCTTTGGATTGTTGAAGGCTCTAGTAACACACTTGTCTAGTGACTGGACCCCCACAACTGTTCTTGCAGACTGTGCGTCATGTTGAGTGTACTTACAAAAGGCTGTGATCCCTGGTTGTGTTGAGCTGAGTGTTTGTGTGTGTGGGGGGGGGGGCAGGGCAGGTACTAGGACTAAAACAGGACCTCAGAAGGACAAGGCCAGCAGTCTACTGCTGAGCTATACACCCCAGCTGGAGCAAATGGGGAAAATAGGTATTTTTTGTGTGTTTGTTTCTCCATTCTCTGTTTATTTTTTTAACTGTTTATTTCCCTTAGTACATGTTTGCAGTATACAGTGAGTACTGCCGTTGTGGTGAGCTAGTTCATGCATATAACACATCTTAATTCTTTACCTCCACTCCCTCCTAGTGAGCAACTGTTTGGATAGAAGTTTTCTGAAATAGCAACAGCTAAAAACCTCAGGCAAACCAATGAACACCCAGCCGTCTCTTGCAGTCCTGCATAATTAGCTCTGCACTGGGAACCCGGCCCCCTTTCCAGAACCCAGACCTGCATGGAACCTGAAGATCCCCTCAAACTGGAAGTCCAGATGTTCTCTGTGCTTTCTGAACATGCCTATTGCTCTGGTGGTGCATGTGGCTGTCTCCTGCTTTTCTCTCTACCTCCATGCTGATTTTGCAACAAAACTTTCTCCCTTCTTTCCTACAAGTTCTCGATTACCTTTTGTGTGTTTCTCCCTGAAGCTTTCACGTCAGCGCCTGTAGCTCACTCCTTACCCTGAGAATGTCCTCAGGCAGTGACCACCATTGCTCTGAGTTTCAAGATAGGCAAAGTAGACATAGGCAAGGTAGTTCTTCAGGTTGGTCCCACATGGGCAACAGAAGACCTGTGAAGCAATTAGCAATATGATCTGCTCTGTGCCCCCTGGAGCCAGGTCCCAGAGGCTCAGGAGAAGCACAGGCTGCTCAGGGACCAGAGAAGTGGGCAAGGACCAGTGAAGGTGCTGAAAAGCTTTCCTCCTGTGTTTGGCCTTATTTTGAGTCTGCATTTGTTTTGTTTCTGTGACACTTCGATGGTCTTTGGAGTTCTGAGAACATTGGTTCTGGTATGGTTTTCTGTCTTTTTAAGTTTGTTTAGAGAATTTGGTGGTTGGTACTTACTATCCCACCATTTTGCTGATGTCACTGAATGAAAGTAATGAAAAGAATCTATTTTATTTCTCATTTTCCCCCTCAGCTTTGTTATATTTCTTGTTTTCCAATCAGAATTCATATTCTTTCCATAGCTTGCATCTTTTCTACCTGGTTTAAGTATTCCTCTGAACCTGTCTAGACTGGTTAGAGTGGACACATCCTGGTGCAGTGATTATTTATATTATAATGATGAAGTCATGATGGGAAATTACAAGGGGGTGATAAGCCAATTATCTCCTACCACATTATTAATCCTAGAATTTTAAAAAATTAATTTTAAAGTTCTCTGTGCAACATTTATTTTTGCCGATTTTCTCCTGTCTTTTGCTTGGAATCCTCTCTTTGAAAGGTCTTTAATTGCTGCCTTGTTCTTCTCACTCCAGAATCAGCTCTTATGTCTCACGTGGTGACCTTTTCCGATTACTCCTGACCTCCACTCATCCTAGAATATGGTGTTCTTGCCTTTAAACCTACTATCTTGAATGTTTGTGATCTTGTTTTCTCTCTACAACACAAACTCTTTAAATCTGATTCGTTGATTCCTAGTCGTCATTATATTTCCATTTCTAGGAAGACGTATAGCTAGCTCTTAGCTAGATGTTTCTTTCTCTAAAGTGGGATATTCTTTTGGTTCTTATTATTTTCAGAGTAATCTTATTTTATTCTCATATAGCTGTTTATACAGTCATTCCAAATGGTACTAATTTAGTAGGAAACTGGAAATTTCTTTTTTACCGGAGCAATTTAAAGATTTAGAATATGTTTTCATGAGGTTAATAGTAAAAATATTACCATTACTAACATTAGATAGCAGTGAAACTGCTTCTAGGATGACTTTCATGTTATGAATTAGAAAGAATAGCATAAGGGCAAATGTGCTAACAGATGAGTTATTTTAATGCACTGTTTACCTTATGAAAAATAAGACAAAACTGCTTTTTAAAGAGTTTTTCATAGCAGCAAAACAACCACAGAAATACTTGAAAAAAAGAAATAAACAGTTTCAGTATTTATATCTAATTAGAGTGTTTTCACATAGCTACAAACAATTAAGCCTATGCTGACTTGCTAGGATCTACTGAGGCCATTCTCCTGTTTCCTGGATGTCACATAGGAGACTCAACATTCTATTTTATGTACAGATTTATCCACAGTTTTCTTCTTCTTCTGTATAGTTAGGACACAAAGGAACAAAATGTCAAGTGTATCTGTAAAATAGTAATGTCCAACTTCAGATGTTGAAGTGAAAACTTTGGTTATATCTTTTAAAAAGAGTACAAATAATTCAGGGCTGGGGATTTAGCTGTTAGCTCAGTGGTTCCGGCGCCTGTCTTCCAAGCGCAAGGGCCCAGGTTCAGTCCCCGGTAACCACATACAATATGGGCGTGGAGACCCATGCCCAGCAGCAATCAGCACCACATACCACAGTGCCGGGTGTGGTGGCTCACGCCTGTAATCCCAGTACTCGGGAGGCAGAGGCAGGAGGATTGCTGTTATGTGAGTTTGGGGCTGAGCACAGGGCCAGCCTGAACTACAAAGCGAGACCCTGTCTCAAAAAAAAAAAAAAAAAAAGTAAAAATAATTCAAATGCTCAGTAAAATTGGTTCATTTATAATATATTGCAATATATACATATATTATATTTATGGTTTGCTATGGCATTTTTGTTTTGTTTTTGAGGTATTTTCTTTTTAAATTAACTAATTCATTTATTAATTTTTATACCTTCAGAGCATATCTTTAAATAGTAAAATTTTATCTTAATTGCTGAAGAAAAAATTTGAGAAAATAATTTGTTCTGCAATTCTAATTTTGATTATATGACACAAATTATAATTTCTGCTTTATATATTTTTATATCATTATATACTTTATAGTAGAGCTGAGAGTTTTGAATGAACAATGCTTGATTTCTTTTAAATTACATATTTATCAAAACATTATATCCTAATTATATCTGTAGTCACCAAATGTTGCAATCAAGTGTGAGTGTTCATTTTTGAGATTTCAGCTGAACATACATGTATGTATGCTACATGTATGCTGCACATGCACTAATCATTAAATATAGACATGTCCTATACACTTGTGTGCATGCACACAGCACCTCTTCCTGTGCCTACATAGATATTCCTGGATATGTAAACACTGCAGCGTAAGGACAACTGGCCTTCTGTACTGATGGGATCCAACTGGCATATCAGCCACCTGCAGTGTAAAAGTGCAGTTAGTTCTGTGCCAGTTGTGTCTGTAGTAACCTGGACGGATCACTTTGTCCTCTTACTTCTGTGCAACACAGGATGACAACTGTTTATCTAGCGTTTGTATTGCTTTCATATTATAAGTATCTGGAGGTGACTTGAGGTGTGGGGAGGACCTCTGTAGGCCTCATATGCAAATGGCACATTTTACAAATCTGAAGCATCTCATCATTTTGGTTTCCACGATGGAGTGGGGCAGAACCAAATGTCATCTCTGCTGAGGCTGACTGTGTGCACAACCTATCGTGTTACACACCCATGTGAAACACACTATCTACTGCTGCTTGCTATGTCACTGCGTTTTCCTATTTCAGTGACATTGTTTCTATAGTAACTAATGTACTGGTAAGATCGAAGCTGAAAAGAGTGAAATTGTACAAAAAGCCAACCAAAGCCAGGGCTTAAATGATGAGCAGGTGGAAGTCTTCATCTCAGGATTGTACATTTTAAAATTAGCTGAAGCAGGGCTGGGGAGTTAGCTCAGTGGTTCCGGCGCCTGTCTTGCAAGTGCAAGGGCTAGGGTTCGATTCCCCAGTAACCACATACCATACTGGGTGTGGAGACTCATGCCCAGCAGCAACCAGTACCACATACCACAGTGCCGGGCGTGGTGGCTCATGCCTGTAATCCCAGCACTCGGGAGGCAGAGGCAGGAGGATTGCTGTGATGTGTTTCAGGCTGAGCTCAGAGCCAGCTTGAACCACAAAGTGAGACCCTGTCTCAAAAAAC
>PVIR01010548.1:0-49709 GCA_004026965.1 Petromus typicus | reverse complement strand
GCAGCCTCGCCAACATTTGCCGTTGGCTGATTCTGAGATGGCAGCCATTCTATGTGGAGTGAGATGAAATCTCAATGTTGTTTTCATCTGCATCTCTCGAATGACTAATGATGTTGAGCATTTCTTCATATACTTCTTAGCTGCTCTTACTTCTTCCTCTGAAAAATATCTGTTCATTTCAGATGCCCATTTTTGAATTTTTTTTATATAAAGAGCATTTCTCTAACACTATTTTTCACTCTCAAAAATAACTACACTCTGAGGCACACTTAAGTAGGGTGCACTTTACACATATATCTGTTTTATCTGTTTCTCTCTTGCTCTCTCCCTTTCTCTCTTGGATCTAACTATGTAGTGGAATGGGCTAGGCTTTGCATTAATAATTCTTTTTCCTATTGGTGCATGTTTGTAATATATGCTCACATTGCTTGTGAGGATCTGGCACATGTATAAAACACATCTTAATTCACTTTTCCATCCCTTTTCCAGCCTGCTCTCCATCTCATAAGCCCCTTCTCAACTTTCAACTTGCTATTATCTATCTTTAATTTTGCTCTTTATTTTTATTCTGGGTTTCTCATATAAGAGAAACCAGGTGAGATGTAAGTCTTATGTCTGATTTCTTTCACTTAATATTATGGTCTCCAGGTATATCAGTTTTTCTGCAAATGACTTAAATTTCTCTTTATAGCAGAGTAGTACTTGCTTGTATGTTAATACTGAATTTTCTTTATCCAGTCTCCCTGTGTAACACTGCTAGATGCTGGAATTATGGGAAGGTACCAGCATGTCTAACTTATTTTGAGCTTTTAGAAAGCTGGATATTGCTGTTGTGTCTCTGTTTCAGTCATTTTCCTAGTCGCTGATAAAAAACAAACAAACAACAAAAAAAAAAAAAAACACTTGACACCTACAACTTGAGGAAAAATTTAGTTTGGATCAGAGTTTGTAGAGATTTCAACTCAAAGTTAGCTAGAACCGTGGTATCACAGTGTGGCAGAAGATAGCTGCTTACTACATGGCAAACAGGAAGCAGACTATGAAGAGGAAATGCAGAAAGTAAGGAAGCCTATTCGGGCCATAAATAATGCTTTTGCAATTCAGACACCACATGAAAGCCTCCCATGGAGTTGTGGAGTGACATTTAAGACTAAGCCATAACAAAGTTCCTTAGATGTTTTTGTTAGGTTCACTTGGAATAAGGAGTAAAATATTAGGGAGAGTGGAACACGTGTGACAGATGGTTTCATCTTGAATAAAAAAGGAATCAACATTTATTATTTAATTTATTTACTTATAATAAAATTGTTCTTAGACCCCAGCACCCTAAACTTATTGTAGCTATCAGTAACTAGTCACTTCAAGATTAGAAAACAAAGATTTACTTCAAGGTACTGATTATGTTTTTTTTAATATATTCAAGTTTTCTTTTTTCTAATATAAGCCATATTCAGGCACAAATCCTTGATTTGTGGCATCAGTCACTTCAAGACAAAATTATTTCCTCTAATTCCTACATTTGGTGTTGTTTGTATCTTATGTCTTCCAAAGGCCCTTATGTTAAAAACCTGGTCCCCTGGGCTGCGGATTTAGCTCAGTGGTTCCAGTGCCTGTCTTTCAAGTGCAAGGGTCCCGGTTCGATCCCCCGGTAACCACATAAAATACTGGGTGTGGAGATTCACACTCATCAGCAATCAGTACCACATACCACAGTGCTGAGTGTGGTGGCTCACGCCTGTAATCCCAGCACTCAGAGGCAGGAGGATTGCTGTGAGGTGAATTTAAGGCTGAGCTCAGGACCAGCCTGAACTACAAGAGACGCTATCTTAAAAAAAAAAAAAAAGAAAGAAAAAGAAAAACTGGTGCCCAAGCTGTGGGACTAAAGGGAGCTGGTGTAACCTTTAAGACATAAGCTTTAGTTTGAAGTCTTTAGGTTAGTAAATGTAGGACATTAGAAAGGATTGTTTTTACTACTGTTCCTTCTTCTCTTTATCTCCTACACATGAGGTGAGCAGTGCTCCTCCACTACTGAAACGCTCCATTATGTGCTGCCATGGGCTCATGCAACAGACCAACCAGTCTTTGAGACCATAAGCTAATCAAGCATTTTCTCTTTCACCAAGATACAATAATGGAAAGCTACCACACTCACCAAAAGAAACCTGATTGAAAAGTTGAAATATTCAAATTTCTTGGGCTTGGGTGTAAATTGGAATTGGGAAAAGTGTGAAAAAAATATAATGAAAGGTCTTTACATTAAAAAATAAATTAAAAGGAAAAGAAAATTCAGTCTTACCATATCAACAAACTCATAACCAAGAGACTGTATTTGACGTCAGGTTAATTGCACTTTTGAAGGCATGTCTGATCATGAGTGATGCAAATTAGGCATTTGTATTGTTCTGACTTTTGTACGTGGGGAGTACTCTGTTTGGATGAAAGATTCCATTTGATTTTTAAGTTTTTGAATCTCTTGTGAAACAATTTTTAGGTCTGTGTATATATTGCTCTATATGCAGGCAGAAAATAATTGTGTAATGCTTTAATGTCTTTAAATTACAGCATTTGTAAAGCTGCTTCACTGAACTGGTAATTTTTTTTTCATCATTTTATTAGACAAATCAACTTACATTGAAAATGTATATTATATTAAGTTCAGAGAGCTAAAAGCTCAACTAGAATTTGTACAATGATGATGACTATCCCAATATCTAATCTAAACTATTATCATTATAAATAAACCATTGAAATACCCCAACAACTCTTGTTTATTATACAAATTATTCTTTTTTTTCTTGTGCGGTTGCTATATTATTTATTCATTTAATAACCGGAACTTCTAAGCCCATACATGTTTTTATGAACAGTCATAAAATGTGGCTGTTGTGATACACAGAGCCAAAAATGCATTTCAAGGTTACTGCTTCTCAACAGCTAGTAGATCTTAATTACTAGTTGTGTGAAACCAAGTCTGAGATATGCAAGTTGTTTTGTCACAATTGCCCCATATGTATTCAGTGATTCAGACTTCTAGCCAAGTGTTCTTACTGGAAGATGTAAATTAGTTTTTATGAGCACTACAATGGAAGAAATTGATCTATCTTTGCAGGCTTCTGTGATAAACAAAGCCTTGATATGAGAAATGTGTGCTATGACAATTTATATCTTATTATACACAAGTAATTCAATTGAATATGCATTTTTTACTCATCGAACATGAACTAATTATCTACTAATAACCAACCACTGTTAGTTGCTGCTACATATGCAGTAACATTCAAATTTCAAACAAGGTAAAAGAATTTATCTTGAAAAACAGCACAGGTGTTGAGGTCAAATACATGTAGTTTTAAACAAGTTTCATCACTGTTGCTTTACACAGTTTTGAAATTGTTAATTTCATATGCTTATATGGAAAAGAACAAGAAAGCTCTATTCCAGTTTGTTGCAAGAATAATGTCAAATATGATGCCATAATACAGACCACTTTTGAGAATTTGTGACACAACCCATAGAAAGTTATTAATTCATGCTACTTTCATCCCCCAAAATTCTAAAACAGACGCTAGTGTGCTCAAAGTCACATATCACAGAAGAAGCAAAACTGCAGCACCAATTTTCCAGTCTAGGATCAGAGCCTTCTTCACAGAAATTAACTGTTTGCCTACATGGAATCATTAGGTTCTTTACTTCAATATTTTCTATGTAATAATATCCTTTCTGTCTTTTATTGGATCATTACAATGCCAAAAATTAGTAACTTTCAATGTAAATTCCATAGTATTAATAAAAATAAAACTTGATAAAAATAAAGGATGTTTTCTATTTACCTATTAGTGATAGTTTATTTATTTTAATTTGAATTGACCATTGATGCTCAGATATTTAAGTAGGCACTTTCCTGGTTGTATCTGTCTGGAAATTTCTAGAAAAGATTAACATGATCATGTACAAATGAAGTAAAAGGAGATGATCTTTCCCAACATGAGTACACCTACTTCATTTGGTTGGAATCCTGAACAGAACAGGTTGTTTCTGAACCGAGACCACTCGTCTTCTATTCCCAGTTTAGAATTTGTACCCCTGGGTTTCCTGGTTGTCATGGCTTCAGACTCAAACTGAAGTTTTCAGCTCTCTTACATCTCCAGCTTGCAAACAGAAGATCCTAAGAATTCCACATCCTTTCACAAGCCAAATAGATTTTACAAAGATGTGTGAGAGAGAGAGAGAGAGAGAGAGAGAGAGAGAGAGAGGAGAGTGGAAAGACAAAGAGTTATTTTCTGTCTACTCTATCAGTAGGTTAGAGTTCAACTTCCTAAATATTTTGAGAGAATAATATATGTTTACTACACAAAATTCCCATATAAAGCATCTGTATCACTGATATAATATGGCCCTAAAATCAATAAAACCCTTAGAATCACAGAGGATGCATCACCTTCGGGAAGATACTTTTATCCTAATATACAAAATGTAATCCAAAACAGAAGAGTAAAATTTCCACCCATGACCAAATACGTATCTATCAGTGTGAATATATTGGAGACCTCTTGTTTGAGGATGAGGGAAAACTTCTTCAGGGCACAGGCTTTTAAACTGAGTTCCAGAAGGGGCATAAGAATTAAGTGGACAAATAGCCTCAACCATAAGGAAAAATGAGGCAGAATTTTGACATTCTGGAGGTAGAGTGAAGTAAATTTCTGGGAAAGACAATAACAATGAGAATTGAAAGAAGGCTACCATGATGAGAGTATGGTGTGTGATGATGCTGAAGAAATGTGTAGGATCAGATTTCACAGGGCCTTCACAGGTAAGATGAGAAGTGGAGTCTTTAAGTGTCCTTCATGACTTACTTTTTTCTTGTTTGATTGTTTGAATTCGTTATAACTGTTTTGTAGACAAGTATTCAGAAAGTCAAAAGTGGAGAGCCCGTTTGCAGTTTGACAGTGATAATGTGTGCTAGATACCAAAAGAGGCTGCTTTGGGGAAAAGAATTGACAGTGCTTATGAATTAAATGAGTGTATCCGAAAAGGCCATTGGCCATGCTATGAAGGACAGAGGAGCAGAACATGTAGATACTTTCTCTACCTTATTAACTTCCCTTTATGTTGCCTATTGGAAATCATGGTGTACACTCAACTTCAGTACCTCGAAAAATCTTCTTGTAGGATAATGGGAGAGTATTGTGATGGTAATTCTCTGGGGGAGGTGAGATATAGATGATTTGGGCATATTATTTCTTTTTCCAAGTTTTCTCTATTTTAGATATTGTTATGGCTTCTGTTTGGATATGCACCCAAAGCCTCATGTAGTCTTGGATAGGGCTATTCCACGGAGGGGGGGGGGCAGCGTCCAGAATATGTGATTGATTCAAGGTGCAATACTGAGCCTAGGAGCACTAGGATTAAAGGTGTGAGTCCTACCCACTCTAAGCAGATTGAATAGGACAAAAAGAGTAGAAACATGGTGTGAAGGCCCCGCCTTGCTTTTACTATCTCCACCACCGTGAACTGTTGCCCTTCTCTTATCTGACAGCCAATCATGGACTGAAATCTTTACAAACTGTGAGCTGAACAAGTCATTTCCCCTTTAATTTTGAGTGTTGAGTATTTTGCATTAACAATGAAACAAGTCACTTGACAGACATCCAAAACATATTACCTTTCAACAGTGAGTAAATATATACAATAATGTATTATCTTTATTTTTCATCAATACTGGCCTTTAAATCAACATGTAAAGAATATTTTGCATCAGTCTAGCCCTTTGCCATGAGCTATATCCTCACCCTTTTTTACAAGAGACTGTCATTAAGGCTCTAAGTTGCTCAGGTTGGGCTTGAACTTGAGATCCCTGTGCCTAAGTCATCCAGAAGGCGAAAATTATAGGTGTGTACCACAGGCTCCAGTATAATGAGTAGCTTTACCAATGATTTAGAATGATTGATCATTTATTATCTACTCATCTGGAGCAAAAAGAAAGTAAATATTGTCCTTCACACATGATTTCTCTATAGTCTCAACTGCTGAGTCACCACTGTGCACTCAGATTCTTCTTTGATTAAATTTCTTTTTTTATTCACACATGTTTGTACCACGTAAGGATGACATTCCTCACTGGAAGTTGTTACAGGCACATAATACATCTCACTCCTGTTTTCATCTCTTCCCTCTCCCCATCCTTCCATCTTTCCCTTTTTCCCCTTTTTGCATAACACCTCTCTCCCCAATTTCCATTGGCTTTCTGTTATTTTGCTCCTTTTTTATGTACTGTATTATTCATAGCGGTGACCCCCTACACAGGCCCCTCTTGAAAGCACCAGAAGTTTTCCACAGGGCAAAGAGATCTGAACCACACCTTAAGAATCTATCATCGCACTGAAGTGAAGACTGTAAAGGTTCCACTTGTATTGGTAATGAAGAGGCTGTTGGAGCACTCATCTGTTCAGCTATCCTGTAATGAGCATGTACTAAGTGCCAAAATTTCTTCTAGTCACTAGGGATATATAAGCGAAATATATAGATGTGTGAAATACTCCCAGAGTCTCCAAATGTTTAGCTCAGATAATATAGCTGAAGAGTCAAGCTGAAATCAACATGTAAAGAATGTTTTATACTATGGTGGAGACACACTGGGCTTCTCCCTATCTAAATTGTGTTGGTCCAAATGAATCTTTATAGAGTAGCCTGGTATCAGATCTGATTTAAAATACCTGGAGATGATAAGATGGTCATTCTAATCTTCAAATATTTGATGATAAAAACCGATGAGTCATTTCAGGGTGTTCCTAACCAAAGTTAGTTTTCATAAACCCCCTCTCCCCACCAAAAGCAAATCAGAAAGGAAAAGTGTACATCAAATTTTTAGCTCAGTTATTTATTGACATACAAACTGATCATTATAGTGATAATCAATTTGGAAAGTACTTCTTATAACCAAATAAGTATATGCAGTTTTTCCTGAATAGCCAGATGTATAATTATCAAACAATTTTCAGGCTGCCTCAGCTGACACTTTGGATCACCTATATTTTAATGGTTGAAAATGCAAGTCTATCAATGCCTAAAATCACAATATTCATCTTCATTATTGTCAGCGTTGTTCCATTATCTTGATGCATGAAGGTGTCGCGCCCCTGGCTAGTGTGCTGGGAACGTTTGCGCCTGAATATCAAATCCTAGCATTTCAGCTCTCATTGCATAATGTCATTCTTATCCTTGAAATGATTTAATATCCAAACCTAAAAAGAAAGATATAAGAAGCTATTTTCCAGATATTCCAAACACTTCTAAGTGTACAAGCTGTAGATAAATAATAAATTGTGATGTGTGTACTGCGTGCCATTTTATAAATACTATACTTTATACTTTTTAAAGTATTTATTCATTTATTTAACAAAAATATTTTAAGCCTTTGCACAGCAACAGTTTCCACATTAGATCCTGGAGAGTCAATGTGGAGTCCTGTTTTCATAAGCTTTTCTTAATAATGTCTCTATAAGAGAGAGAATTCATGAATTAGGCCCAATTTGTAGAAGATGAAATATTCTGATCTGCCCAAGGACAAACATATAGCTAAAAAATTATTCTGAATTCCATGCCCTAAGTCTTCTATTCAATTTCATACTTGAGCCACATATTGATTTAATGCATCACAATCTCAGCACTGGGTAACTTTGCTCATCAGACAATAAGAAGAAGATAAAATGAGGCATTAAAATTCAGGAGTCATTGAGTGATGCACCTACAAATGCTAGCTTCCTTACTTGATGGTCACAGAAAACAGTCTTTGTGCTTGTTTGTATAAGACAAGTGATGAAAGGTCATGGTGAGGAAATTAGGCAAGATACAGAGGTGTCCAGATATGAATACATGGATGATGTAATAGTGGTGCTTTAGAAAGAAGTCCAGGCAGTATGATGCTGGGAAAACTTCGCAGATGTGCAAGGTAAGGAGGTGAAAGCCAGTCTGTTACTAAATTTATCACATAGCTCCAGAGAAATTCATTTCCCTGCTCGCACCCATACAGTCCATTAGAGATAGCATACTTATCATCACTCCCCAGATCCAATACAGTTCTGATATCCACATGCAAATGTCTCTTGAATTCAAGCAGGAGTAAAAGCAGGTGAAGGAGAATGAATGGAGGAAAGAAAATCATGAATGCAAATTAACATTTTGAGAGCTTGGGAAATAAATGATGACTCATAAACCATGAGGTAACCCCCAAATCATTTCTCTTTGTGATGTGAGGACACTACTTTAACAGCTCACATTTGTTATGATGCCCACCTTGGTCCGCTGGTAACAGCAGTGGACAATTTTCTTTTTTATTTCCCATTGATCTCCCAAATTAAATCTATGGTAGACTCCTACGGTAGCTCTGTAGTCCAGGAGATTGGATAGTATCCTAAAACAGCAAAAGAACCGGACAGTCTACTACTACGATTTGGCTGTGAAAACACAAAGGAAGAAAAAAAAAATAAATTGCTTATGAAATCTGCAAATATGGGGTCAAACTAAAACTATATCACAATATAGGAAATAAAAATACAAAACCCATACTTAGGTGGATGCTAGACAAGATGGAAAAAAGATTTTCCACTGGAAAAGAACAAATTTATGATTTACCCCATGTGAGAGCTTTCATTTCTAGATTTGTTGAACTACTTCTCCTTGGAGGATCTTAAAGTCTTTATTTATCTTTATTCATGCTTATATAAAGTATAGATTCTAAACAGACTATTAAATGACTTCAATCAAACTCAAAATTTTACTAAGTGAAAGGGTTTAATGTTTAGTCTATTTTCTTTATAATTTATCTCATTTCCAGGTAAGAAAATGAGTATCAAATAAATTTGACAATGAGCTATACCACTAAGAACTCAGACTTGACAAATTAAAACTTCTAGTCATTTTTAAAACTTCCCAGAACCATAGAAGTTTATATTTACAAATGACTTTAAAGAACAAATACGTCCACAGGTCCATAAGCAGTGGCTTTTATGGTAGAGAACATAGCTTAGTTGTACTGAATAAATTAAAGGTATTAAACACTTGATGTTTAAAAGCCCTTATTGAATCCTATTTCACATTGAAAATTTCAACCAGTTATAGAGATGTTGGCATAATAAGTGGGAGAATTGAGCCTAGTTTTCAGAGTAAGGTGTATTATGTAGACTATGCTTTAAGATTGTTATGGATTCATTTCCAGATAAGAACACTGACATCAAATCAATTTGACAACATTATAAACCACTAATGATACTTACCAATTTAGTCCTCTAATCACACTGAAGAAAAGAATGTTAAAACTTCTAAGTGCTCAACAGCAGCATCGTTCAATTCAGTATAAAGTGTCACTAAACCTTTACCTACAGTGAAGTCTGACATTCAGCTCCTGTTTCTGTGTATCACACTGAGCTCATTATTCTCCTTGATTTTTCTAAGCTAATTCTTTAAATAAGAATATTTTTATTTCAACTTCTCTTAAAAACATCTAAACAAAGACAAAATAACCTCACTTTCTCAACAAAATGATACCTTTTGATATCTTACAAAAATCTATGTCTATGAAGTTCAAAATTCCTATAATAAAATATATAATTAAACATTCTCTATATCACAAATGCTAACAAAATATATAACGATGACATAATTATTATATACCTCCCTCTAAGCTGGTTGTCATACACACACATTTATATAACTTATGTTCATAAAATCATCATATATGTGTAGAAATCCACCAATACAGGAATGTGGAAATACATAGCATTAGTACATACACACATACTTGTGTAGATAGTTGATATACTATACATATGTATAAAATATTCTCTATTTTAAAGGTTCTCTTATAATTATATAAATGGATAATTATATTAATGTATAATAATGCTCATAAATATAATATATACAGATATAGATATTCACATGTTATATTAATATACATATTATATAGTCAGAAATTGTTTTTCATATATTTAAAAAATGAATAAAGTATAAGAAGATTAAATAAATTTTCTGTAGGTACAATGGCAGACTGAATGACAAAGACAATGTAAATGCAGGTTTCTGCCTCCAAAGTTTTAGAACATTGACCAACTGTGTTTCATAGGTGCTGTTTTCTCTTCATTATAGATTGAGTGGTCTACCAGTGTCTAATGTATAGTAAAATATTCATCAAGCATGCACTGAATGTCACTAGATGAATTTTTACTGTCCATATGCCCGATTTTCCATGTCAATATTTTAGTAAAATGGAGTGCCTGTGAATTGGCTTAAAATGGGTTTCAACTAAATGTAAATTACCTATGAGGAACTTATATTTAATTGGTTTTAGTGCTCTTTCCAGATAAAGGCAAAGTATTTATGCTCCAGTAGTCTCTAATACATACTAATATCATAGTATTAAAATAATATTTGCATGCTTTATGGTAATAATTTGTTTTCCATAGTATATTCCTCTTTGTATAGTAAATTTTCATTGAAAAGTGTGACTTTAAAGACCTCAGACTTCTTTCACTGCTATTGCAGAGCCTGGTGATAAATTTCATATATGCAACATTCCATTGCCCTCTCCTTTCTTATTATTCACACTTAATTAAGTATATCCATTTTTACTGGGGTCCTACATAGGTGTGACCAGCCTGAGTGTCTCTCTGGGTCTATCAGCTCTCCAATACAAACTGGAGAGGAAACTCGATACTTTGAAACATAACTTTCTCCTCTCACGGTAACATTCTCTTTCCTCTGCGTGACTTACTGCTGACCACTGTGTAATGTGACCCCCACCTGGAATATTTTTCTATGCCGAGACTCAAATACTACAACCAGACTGCACCAGTCTCTAGGAATTCCTGTTTCAGACTTCTCCTTTCCTCATAAGCAAAAAGGATGTGTACATAAAAATAGGCTTCTTAGTCCTAGAGGGAAAATTCTCCAAATTGGGTCATGGTTTCCAATTGGAACTTTAATTAAATCTCTAGGTTCAAGTACACGGTGGAGATAATATAAACCTCTTAATCATTTTTCTTCCAGGACACTGAGTATTTGAACAATTTGCTTCCTACAAAATCCCTCTGTTGCCTGCTCGTATTCCAACTTCCATTCCTACTGCAGCTATAATTTTGTCCACTAAACTCTGTGAATATTACAAAGAAAAAGTGAAGAAAGATTGTGACCAAATCATTAATTTCCTCTTGTCTTTTTTCCAGATATTTTGTTCACTTTGCCTCCAAGTTATTATTTCTTCATGACTTTCCATGATAACTTTTGAAATCCTTTCCTTGTGTTCTTCTAAAAATGACAAATATATCTCCATAGTATTCCTTGTCTCCAAGAATGCTTGTGAGAAAAGTTTATTTACATTCTGAAGGTCAACTTCTGTTCTCCAGCTTCTTTCTTTGTGTTTACTCCTGTTGGATGAAAAAAGATATACATGTTCATAGGTATTAGCAATGGACAAGGGATCCAGCTTCTCCCTTTCACTGACAGATTTTGGGAACTTGGTGTGGATGACTTCATCCTCACTCTGACTGACATTGTGTGTGTAGAGTACAAATTATCAGAGAACTAAAAAGATGCAAATTTCAACTATGTTCTATAAATCCCTTGTCCCACAGTGTTCTATATACTGTGACTACATGTTCTTCGGCAGTTAGTAACCACAAGTCTCATTCAGTTCATTTCGTTTTCCTCCTTATTTTGGTTGAATACTGAGTTATCTGACATAATGTAGAGAGAAATACTTCACTCTTGGCAGTTGTTTATTCATTTAATCTTCTTTGCCCTTATAGAGGGTAGAAAATTACCTCAGATTTACTTAACAGGCAGCTTTCCATTCAGGATGGAACATCATTGACTGGAGTCCACTGACTTTTTTTTCTTCTTTTTATTTTTTTTTTCAAGATGATTTTAAGAAAACCTCAGAAGAATTTTCAGGATTTGCTTGTGAGCTTCACCTTTAAACTAATTGGTCTCAGGAAAATATTTAAGTCTAGAAAATACTCTAGTGCCTCATAGGAATAAGTTTATTACTTATTTTGAATTTATAATAATTTGATAATACATTTAAGAAGACAGTTTAGTCTCTCAGTCACCTTCATTGTCTTTCTTATAACCAATGTTCTCATAATCATATCATTTAGAAATGGACATAGAACTGATAGGCAAGAATAAATTGTGGAGTTATTGAATTGTTCTGGTTCAACTAAGAAGGCTTACATCTGATGTAATCTTCCACATAAACCATAGATCTCCCACGTAAGTGTTCTAGCTGGCTGATTTGGGAAATGTGTAACTTTATTAAATTGAGTCTTTCAATTTAGTCATAACACATATTTTTAAGTTTTAAATTTAAAAAATAGGTTAGCATTCAGCTTATTTTAAATGTTTTCAAATATATCCTACTTGGAAAGTTTAAAAGTAATAAACTGATTCAATTCAGAATCATGAAAACAAAATATGAAGAAAGTGTGTAGAGCACCACTCACTAAAGAAAAATCAAACACAGAAACAGAAAAAAACAAAGAATAAAACACTGAAATCTCTCTCTATTAGATATTATTAAATATCTCCTTCTATAAATTGTTATACCCTTCTGGTTTTTAAGATATATATTTTTTTAAAAAATTTCATTCATATGGTTTAAAGAAGTAGCAAGTTCATAACAAAATTAGGATTACCTTCATAGTGACACTCTTGTGTGGTAGAAAAAACATTGAAAGAATAACTTCTCTAGATTACAGCCTTCAAAGATATGTTATTTTCCAAACTTGAGAGAAAAAGAAAACCCTACTATCAGGTAATTAATGGCTAATGTATGATCTTATATTCCTTAAAATATATTTAGAATATTTAGGGAACCACATCTATTATTACACAATATTTTTGCTAAACAAATCAAACAAACAAACAAAAAATTTCCAAATCCAAGTTATAGGTAGTATGAGCTATATGGTTACAGATCTTAACTTACTTCTCAAAAGTCTAAGAGAACTGTGATATCTTTTAAACTGCAACTTTTTTTTTTTTTTTTTTTTTTTTTTTGAGACAGGGTCTCACTTGTAGTTCAGGCTGGCCCTGAGCTCACTGTGTAGCCCAAGAGAGCCTCAAGCTCACAGCAATCCCCCTGCCCTTGCCTCCCGAGTTGCTGGGATTACAGGAGTGAGCCACTACACCCAGCATTGTTGTATGTGATTACCGGGGATCAAACTGTGGCCTTTGCACTTGCAAGGCAGATGCTGGAACCACTGAGCTAAATCCCCATCCCTAAACTGCAACTCTTATAGAAACTTACCCATGTTCATCTGAGGATATCTCTACTTATACTGACAAACTTGTATTATTTGACATTAAAAACAAATATTCAAATATTCTTCATGTTTGAGATGACTCACTGAAAATCTTTAGGATCACTTTATTTGAGATAATTTTAGATGAACAGTACAGAGAAAAGGAGTTATATATAGTCCCTTTGAAGTTTTTAATAGTGGATACAGTGAAGGCTTCAATAGAGATATAAGCACACAAAGTATAAGTTGCATTTAGAGAAACACATAAGCGAGCCTGAAATTATGAAAAAGAAAACATACAAAATACCACATTCTAGAGGTCGTAGAGCAAAACAAATTGCAAAAGAGAATATTAATAACCAAGTCAGGCAGAAACTAGGGAAAAGGCAACAGATACTGGTTAATCATTACTTTGGGCAAAATATTCCCAGCTGATGGTTTCATTTCTGCACAACATCAGAGCTACATATTATGGCTATCGTGTGTATTTGGCCATCCACAAAATTAAATAACAGCTTCTACAACAAAACATTCAAGTGCTTCGAAAATTCCAGGTTTAACATTAATTTTTAGACTTGTTTTTAGTTATGTATACTTCAAGTCACAAAAACTATCTGGAATTTAATTCAGATTAAATCACATTGTCACTGGGAATTCTGAATAAATAGCACAACACCTTTGTCTTTCAGGTCCTTGAATGTTCAGTCAGTCATCTGTTACTGCCCATGAGTCCATTATATTCTCAAGCTACTTTATCTTCTACATAAATTACTGTCTCAAGTTGATTTTTACAATTATTTGATGCTTCATTCAAAATGCAGACACTCATCACTGCGTTATGATGATCTGATTTGGTGATCACGTGGTTGTTAACTATTTTTGCAACAAAATAATATCCTGAGTTTGTCTTTTTCTAAGTCGAACTTGGATTTCTCTTCCTTCCTTAGTTGAGCCCTGCTAATTTCCTCCCTTGCTTAAGGTTGGGATGTGGTTTGTCCCCTTGCAAACTTAGTTGAAATTTCGTTCTGAATGTAGCCACATAAAAAGGAATGGGATATTTTAGGAAGCAGTGAGATGATAACAAAGAAGCAGTGCAGTTCTTGCAGGACAGGACAGAGTCAGTTACCCAAAGAATAAATTGTTATAAAGTGAAACCATGACTTGTGTTTTGCCTCATCTGCTTACACCTATTTTTCTTCCTGCTTTGTACTCTGTTTTGAACATTTATAAAATCTTTCATCATGTATGTTCCTGGTCTTGGCTCCAGCCACCATAATAGTAGTAATACACTCTTTATAAGCTACCTATCTCTTTTTTGGAGTAGTAACTAAAATATTGATTTTTTTTTTTTTTTGGCCTCAGACATGAGCTAAAGCAGAGAGGCTTACATCACACTGACTTTTATGAAACTCATTTTGTCTCCTTTTCCTAAAGTTCCATTTCTACCTTATAATGAGTTATTGATAGTCATCACTGTAGTGTAGCACAGAAAGGAAACACAGGATAACTTGGCAGTCTATAGTTGAGTATCTTATTCCTACCAGGCCCAGAATATCTCAGTAATTACTTTGTAATAATCTACTGTGAGATGTTAATCCCTTACTCTGAGCACAATGGACCTGCATTGTGATTTTTTCAGTGAATTACTGGATCACCACTATATTGTTTCTTTTTTTTAATATTTTTTTTGATTTTTTAAAAATCTTTATTGGTACATTAAATATACACATCATGATTGCACTCCATAATGGGGATTTGTACCAGTATAAGACACAACTTAATTCTCATTTTTTCCCATAGCCCTACCCACCCTACCACCCCCCCATATACATAAAATTTGTTTCCTTACTTTTTTGTTGCTTCTTTCTTGGCTTTTACACTGCCAACTTGATAGCTTGTAATGTCTCTAGTCTGGGTCAGCCCATTCAAAATGGGATATTTTCCATATTTCCAGAGAATGTACCAGAACAGAAATGCCCCCATGTGCCACGTGTTGCCATCAGTGTCCCAAGAGGTCTAGTAGATATATGCATTCTTCTTGACTGTAGAAGATGTAAGGTGCAGCCATTGGTCTTTTGCCCAATGGAGGAAACTTTAGCACACTCATGCTGATATTGCTAATGTCAAGCCTCACTACAATGATAGTGCCTGATAGCTAATTTTAAGTAATTCATCATTCTCTTTAGCACAAACTAGAACCTTCCATGCACAATGCCCTACTGGCATATTGTTGCCAAGGAAACCAATAAGTGCGATGTTCTCTGAGATGTTGAGAGGCCCAGATCTGTTTAGATCACACCAGAATTTTGAGTGAGAGATTTGGATACATGAATAAAAACCACTTCCTTATGTGGATAGAAATAAGCATATTCACTGAATCACTGGCATACAAGCACCTGAAGTCTTGATATTCTCAGGCAGAAAGACAATGCCTAGATCTGCATCTAGATTCCTACCTGTTTCAGATGTTCTCAAGGGCCAACTTATGAGAATAAATGATGAGGTCACATGGTAACTAACACTGAATTTTTCATTTCTGAAGGTAGCGCTTAACTTTATCACCCCTTCTGACTTCCCCTACACTACCTTGGGCTGTAATCCATGTCTACGTACTTACTCCCTTGGCAAATGCTTTAGTCACCTTTCCCATGTCTTGGCCACAATACCTGCTGTCAATAATTAAAAGAGGTGAGGGCCAATTTAGCTCATATTCTCAGGTAATTCAGTGCAAGGTAGAAAGCATTTCTGGCAAGAACAACATGGCAGAAAGGCATGATGGAGCAGAGAGGCCCTGGTGTCCAGGGAACAAAGCAGGGGAATCATACCAGAAAGGAAAAAGCAAGAACAAAATATAGCACCAAAGGTCATGCTTCCATGGTCTACACAGACACATGCAGGAATGACCAGTTTGCCTCACCAGTCTCCTGAGAGCTCCTGATGCAGCCAAGTTACCACCACCCAACTGGAACATCACAGCAAGAATGAGAAGTGAGACCTGAAAAGTCTTAGAAATTTTCTACTTGTTTCTTACCCACTGTGAGAGATCTTGTCCCCAAAGTATAAGAACTAATGAAAGAACTATTCCAGAAATCATAAGATGCAACTTGTCTCAGAGTGCTTTATTTTCCCCTATCACAAGTTATCTTCCATAACTACCTATTAACCCTACAATGTTAATGTTACACTCTACAAAGCAGAGTGTTAACCCTACAATGCAGCCAATCATAGGAAAGCAATCTAAATTAACTTGTAAGAAAAATTAGTGTGGGCAGTAGTTGCAATGACATTACTACATAACTCTATTGAATAATAGATTTTTTTCTGCTTAGTCAAGGAAGCAGGCATGAAGATGAGTGCCCAGTCCACCTGTTGAACAAATACATCATTAAGAGCCTTGTAAACAGAAATCATTTGAAGTAATTTAGATGCATCATCAATGATGGGATGAGAAAATCTAAACCCAAAGAGGAGCTTGATGTAGCATGGTAGGACCTGATGAATACCAGAGGGAAAAAAATAAAGAAATAATTCAGGAATTGGTTTCAGTGGGGCTAAGGGTAGAGCTTTGCTGCCACTTTTACTATGGTAAACAGTAGGCTTCATAAAGGAAGAGGTGACATCTGGGTTTAGGGAAGTACTTGAAGGAAAAGAGATGGTGACAAGATGCTGAAGACAACTGGTCAATGGGAAGAATAAGTACAGAGAGAGAAACAGTTCAGACATTTGCATCTAGAGCAAAGTGAGTAAGTAGTTAAGGGTGCAGAGTTGGAACAGGTGAGACCAGATTATGTACAGCCTCATAGACCTTGTTGTAAAATATGGATTTTACTGTAAATGAAACAGTAAGCAGTCATTAGACTTTCTTCTAAGGTACAGCATGAGTGTAGTAGAGATGTCAGCAGAATCACCCAGCTGAATTAGTTCAAAAATAAACTCAGGGCACAAGCGTGGGAAGTAGAAGCAGAGAGCCTTGGGTAGTCGTTAGTTGCAGAAATCCAAGCATTGCAGCTCAGTGGTTGGTAATGTCATTGTGATGGAGCACCGGGGGTAAGTTCTCCATACTTTCTGAAACCAGAGTCAGTAGGATTCCTTGCCAGGTAGTCTGGGTCAGTCTGTGAGTCAAGAAAGAATCTTTTCTTTTGTCTTTAGCACTGGAAAAGAACTGTCAACAACTTAGTTGAGAAATGCAGAAGGTAAAGAAAATACAGAGAAGAAAATCGGAAGTTGTCTTCGGAGCATATTATAAAATAAACAAATAGTGGCAATGGATGCTAATCTCTCAACACACTTGTCGCTTACTTAAACATAAAAAGACACAATACTTTGCTGTCATTTGCCATTCATGACCATTCCCCTGAACATTACAGAAAGTGAGTAGGTGAACGGAAGTGAATATCAGTGACATTTACTACTTTTTCAATATAAATATTCACCTTCTGTTTCAAATGAGTAATGTGGTCCTTTACAATTACTGATTTTCCTCTCCAATCCAGTTAAATAATAGGCAGGAAAATGGTCTTACCAAATCATCAGGAGACTTTACTATTGCTAAGGTATTAATATATTTTTAATGCAGTTGAAAAATCTGTAACTACTTTGTACATCAGCTCCAAACACATCGGATGATGAACCACAGGCGAAGTGCATACAGAGGAAGGCTTCATTTAGCTGCTGCAACAGGATGGCTGAAGGGGCCTATAGATGGAGCTGCTCAGAAAAAGATTTTATCTCTTGACTTCTGGCAAAGGGGGAAAAAAAAGCATTAAAAAGGCTGTGCTAAGGGCTAAGAGCTTTATTGAAATTCTTCAGAGGCCTTACAGGAACTGCGAGCTTCTGACTTGTTATCAGGTACCTGCATTTGGGCACCCTGACACTCTATAATTGAAATTCATTGCTCGACCTTTAGTCTATAAAAATGGTATGCTGTCATTAGCACAGACTGCTTGCTGTATTCTCCTGTCACTCCTTAGACCAGCTTAAACCATCTCAGATGAAATAGCCTATTTTATGTCAGACCTCAGAGTTTGCCACTATTAAAGTAGAAAGCTAAAGCAATGTTTAGCAGTGTGGTCAAGACTAATGTAACAAGACTTCCAGAGAGGTAAGAGACTTTGTAAAAAAAAAAAAAATTCTTTTAAAATATTAATGCGCTCATCTGGTGCCATCTCCGTTACGCTGCTCTAGTCAAGAGGAGAAATATTATTTTTTAAATTGCATTTTAATTCTTCCCACTAATGCTGCAATGTCTAACTTACACTTTAGAAAGTATTTGAATGTTAGTTCAGCCAGAAGAGAAGTTACTGTGAGAATTACAAGGTGATATTTCGAACTCAAATGTGAAGAGTCGAAGCAATTATGTGAAAACTTCAGCTTTCCAAAATGAAAGCTAAGCTGCCATAGTTTTTTGAAATGACTATGCGAGAGCGGAAACTCTGAGTTTAGGTGACTAATCTCTCCTTTTTCTGAGCATGACTGTTCTTCTTGCAACTATGCTTCTTGCGATCAAGAGCTACGGTTGGGTGGTCAGAAAGATGTTCGTGTTCTAATTCCCCATGACACAAGAGGCATCGCTCCATTAACTAAAGAAGTAAGACAACCTCGCTACTGACATCTCTACACGTCGAACTGTTTGATGTCACCAAAACACCTTAGAGGGACTATGAAGTAACAATCCCGGTGATATGAAATTAAATTACAAAAACGGAACATCAATTCCATTGCTCTCACCCAGTGTTGCTTTTAATTTTACGTTATGTCGTATGAAAGAAATGCTTACCTAAGACACTACTGTGAAAAAGTTTCGACAAAATCAACTCACAGAACATAAGGGTGTGAGAAATAATTCAAGTCAAAGCTATATTTTATTTTTGGTTATTCATTAATTTTACATACCATAAATAAAGAGAATATTTATTTTCTCCTTTTTAATTTGTTGAAATAGTCTTAAGATTTTTTTTAAATTTCTTATTTGATTAATTGAAATCAAACACCACTGGAAATAGATTGTGAAACCTCAAACCAGCCAGTGGAGAGAAGGTCGATAGCTTAAATCTCATGTGTTAAGATTTAAAAGGAAACATTTGCTGCTTCTCTGTGTTTGCAACCAGGCCAGAGGGGTACAACACAGCCTTTTGCAAAAATAAATTTGCCTTGTCAAGACTTTCTGGTGTCTGAGTGCTTTATTTCAGCCCTGAAAAATTGAGTCTGGGAATAATTGCCAACACAGCCCACACTGTCCTCAAGTTCATAGTGATCCTCCTGCTTCAGTCTTCAGAGTTCTGGGATTATAAGCATCCCTTGCCATGCCCAGATCATAAACACTAATACTTATATAGTTTTACAATAATAAACAAAAAGTGATCCAATACACTAGTACATTTATAAAGAAAAAACAAACCACCATGCAAAAAATCCTAGAAGAAATTTTTTTTCAACTTCTAATTATTTCTTACCCCGTTCTAGCCTAAAAATGAGTAAAATGTTCTCAAGGAGGAATTAAATATAATAATTTACTAGGCCTAAATGAAAAGGAAGAAAAGAGACAACACAAGAGTTTTCAGTATTTATTCCTAGTATATATCCACATGAAAAACAAGAACAGTAATAATAATGTTAGGGATTATAAAAATATGGAGGAAAATTGGTTAATAATACTCTGAAAATATTGTCTTGACATCATTAATATTCAAAATGAAAGCATTAATCAATAATCAATAGAAAACTGACTGAGAGCACCTTCTCTTGGCTGTTCTTAATACACAGAAAAGCTCAGAGGGATTATAGAAAGGAAAGAAAAAGAAAGATAAAAACCAGGACAAGATGAAATGAAGAAAATAAAAGAAGAGCAAAAGAAAGATGAAAAGTGAGCCACAGGAGTAGAAGGTGGCAAAGATAGTTATGGAGAATTTTGGTTCATTTTTTGGTTATATTTTTATCTCTTTACAACTAATTTTCTGATTTCCTGTATTTATTACTTTTGCAATTGCTATAAAATAATACTTTATTTTAAAAATTAAAACAGAAAAAGAACAAGATGAAAGGTGAAAAAATAGATGATCATCGACTGGCCTGAAATTGTATTTGCTCCTCAGGACTCAAGGTCACCCCTTTTCTAAAGCTTTTCTCATCTATCCTGAGGCAAGACACCCTAGGGCACCAGCACAACATTGCTTGGTGATGGAACATTTTCCCATTTACTTGATTTATTTTTACAAAGCAATTTCTCTCATTATAATTAGCTGCAGGCAAAGATCAGTGTCATCATCACTGAGCTTCCGAAGAAAGAGCAGTTTTGAATGTCTCGGAGTTCAGCATGTGTGTTGGCTAAGCAAGAACCATTCATCAAAGGAAGAAAGAAGCACTGGATCAAAGTGTAAAGAAACAGCAATGTGGAACAGGTGGAATGCAATTTTAGGACGGTTTGGTTCAACCCTAAATAAAAATGTCATTTAAAAAATATCTCAGAGGGAAACGAATGTGCTTAATTCAGATACATCAGTTCAAAGCAAAACAAAACCTTTTGGGGCTACACAATATAAGTTTGAACTTTAAAAAAAAAAAAAAAGCTTTAGTAGACATAATTAAGGAGATCCACATTCCATCTTATTAGTTAAAAAATAAAGAGAAACGAATCAAATATTTATCACTTCTAATTGCATGTGCTTTCCCTATCATGGAGCCTGAGTAGAAACAGCTCCCCTGTACTCGATGCTGATCATGAAGATGGAAAAGAGGAAGAGAATGGCAGGGGAGGTCCCAAAAGAACGCACTCTACAGGCTGCCCATAGGAACAATGTGACCGGAACTAGACGAAGGATCTGTCACACCAAATCTTCTCCTCCATCCTTGTGAAGAGGATGTTACATTTTCCTTTGGAGATGAAAACTTGACTTGTTCAGTCTCACCCACTTAGCAACTGACAGATCTAGGCCTCAAAAGTAGGTCTGTCTGAGCCAGAGACCATGTTTGTCTGGTTTTCTGCGCTGTCTGCTTGAGGAGCTGCTCCTCACTAGATGACTAATCCTCTTCTGTGGGATTTTTTTTCCCAAAATGTTACTTTGGTTCCCTATTTCCTGTGTCAAGTTACAGGCAATTTGTCATTGCTGCAGTCACACTTTTAGCTCCTGCCAGCTCTGTTAAAGAGCCATTTTATCAGTATAGTTTTCCACTCCCTGAGCAACTTGTGGATTTTCTTCTCCCAAGCAAGCAACTTGTCACATCTTCTGTTTTCTCACAAGTTTCAAATCAAAAGCAAGCCTAACTCTGTTTTGATTTAATTCTGCTTTTCATTGAAAATGTCTTTATATAGTCTGCAAATAAATGTCCAAACTCTATCATTACATCTTTCCTGTTTTGACATGAAAGATCCTACAACAAAATCAATCATTCTTTTTAGTTTTGAAACTCATTCAACAGATTTCTTTTCGAATTAGGTGCTGAAAGGGTAATGTAAGGAACCACTTCTTGAGTCATTGATTTGACATTGTGATAAATGAAGATTTTCTTTTATTTCTCTGCACAGCACACCATGACAAAGAATAAGAAAAAAAGGAGGAATTCTTAAGGATAATCAAGCTAGAAAGGTGATTGATTTCTGATCTTTTCTCCCCAGAAAACACACACACACACACACACACACACACACACACACACACACACACAGGCTTCACTGTACATTTTCTGTAAATGACTAAGTATAAAATCTATTTGAATCTCCAATTTTTCTTAAAGTTGGTAATATATCTGTACATAGTCCAAGAGATAGCATAAAAACTGGATGTAAACTTTCTTTTCATGTAAATTCTTACTAAAATAAGTTTTCCAGTTTAGTACTAAAGGAGATATTTAATCTGTATTCTAATTCCTGTTGTTTGAGTAATTTGTCTTTCTATCAGAATTCTTTAAACTGAAATCTAGTTGAACCAAAATTTTTAAATCTAGTTTGTAAGTGACAAACATATTAATGAGACATTAAAGAAAATCTGTGTCTGTAGAATTCTCCTGAGATTATTTATAAAGTTTTTTGAGGCCACTGAGCCACCCTACAAATAAAATCCTTGTAAAAACTAAAGTTGCCTAAGATAATACACAAACAGGATAATATGATTTCATTTAAAAAATAATCACAATGCTCATGTGTATTTATATTTTCAGGGGGGCAAGGCTGTGTAGAAACCTCCAACAGAACAATGAACTTAGTAATTATCTTTGCATTAGGGTCCTCTATGCCCTAGAAAAAAACAGAGAATAGCAATAATAATAATAATAAAGAGGAAATGATATAATTGTATATCAGTCTTTTCAGAAATGTGAAGAAAATGACAGCACGGTTCAATGTAAGTCATCCTTTACTATGATCAAAAAATTTGAGACAGCCTTAACTACAACAGGATTTCTTGTGTATCCATTTTCAACTCTTTTGCTTCAATTTCCTGACCTATAAGTACGGTGTAAGGTTGGAAAAGAGATTATGGATGAATCTAGCTTTAGAAAATCTAAAAATTAAATTGAAAAAAATATTAATTGTTTAGAAACCAGAAATATTCTCTAAACTCTCAAGCCAAAACCTGACATGTTTCTTTTCTGGTTTTCATGGGAAATATTTCTATAAGTCCCCAAGTTGGCAACAAAGCACATTTGAAATGTTCAGTTTATAGGTAGCTTCTGATTTTAACAGTGTTCTCTTTTCCATCAAAATAAATGCAACTAAAAAGGGTTTTATGCTCACTCCCTGTTAAAACATATGGGTGTCACAGATAATATGCTATATCAGGAAATTCTATAAGATTACCCCTTGAAAAGTGCATAAGTTATCTAAGGAGTTTATAAAATGATGCAGTGAATATAACACTGTGTTGCTAGTTACAGAGATTAGTCAATCCTAACCTGTACAGAGAATATGTTAATAAGTATCACAGTTTTCCAAACACATGCCAGCCATAATAAGAATAGGTCGAAGAAAGAAATATTATTTAATAAAACTGATTACCAGACCCCTACTTTTCACTCATATGTCATCCAAGGCTTTTGATCAGCCTAAAGTTGTCTTAACATCACAGCCAGGAATCTCAGAGATTTTGAACCACTTATTCCAAGTCACTAACAGTGAGTCAGTGCTGGAAATCGCATTCCTGGAGACAACTCAACTAGAGACAAATATCAAAATTGATTTTGATATGAAAATCCTCTATGCCACATATGTTTAAAGAAAGTCTAAAATTTGAGGAAGCTGTCCTTTCTATCATTGTTTCAGCCATTTATGAATTCCGTGGGGTGAGGTTATCCTAGATATTTTTCAATTTCTTAGGGTGACTCTGATGTGGACAATGGGTTCAATTCCTCATGAGCATAAACTTCAGACTTTGTAATTTTCTATAGCTTTTATCCTTCTCCAATTTTTCAAGCAGATGCCAGTTACATAAGCAGTATCTACAGCCGTTGCTCAGCAAATTCTTTTTCAATTTTACAGCTTCAAGTATTTTCCATGTTTCTTACTTACGGTCAATTTTGTAGGAACCATAATGTTGAATTAAATCCAGAAGAATGTTCATCCGCCCCCTTGTACTTCTGTGCTTGAATAAAACTTGCAACAGTGATACATTGTCCGTATGTTGGAGTGTCTTCTGGCAAGAAAAATATAGATAACTTTATTGGAAATATAAAGTCATTCTGCAGATAAGCCTGAAATGTCTTTTTCCTGAGAACTAAATGTCAGTGAATACACCCTCACTGATAATTACTTTTCATTATTGCTAGAAAAAGAGATTTAACCAAACAGTATATTGTACTACACATTGTCCTTGGTGGTTGAGATTAATAGATCAAATAACTTTAGAAACCTCATAATTATTAACAAATAGGTCCTGTAGAAATGAAGGGCAATGTTGTCTTGTCTTTCACTGTTCCTTAACTACCAGTCTTCTTCCAAATATATAAATACTATATTGAGCCTACTCTTGGAACTAATAAATAGACACACACACACAGCAAATGCCATTAGACTGATATCCCAGGTTAATTTTCATTGCTGTTCTCTTTTTGTGTTTTTCCCTTGAATCATTCCTAGTCTTATAACCATCTAATTAAACTGAGTAAGCTGCTTCTTCCTACTTTTTATTATTATTTAGGCAGCCTCCTGGAAAATGTGTGTGTGTGTGTGTGTGTGTGTGTGTGTGTGTGTGTGTGTGTGTATGTTTCTAGGCTGGCAGGAAAGTGACATTTACAGTTTATATAGAACCTCTTTCTAGAAATTTTGCTTTCTTTCTCTATAATAAAATTTGATTGATAATTCTATATCCACAGGAAGAGCCATAGAGGAAAATATAGATTACTATATGAGCTATTTGAAACATCATCCTGTACAGGGAAAAGACAATCTCACTCTTAACTCTTAAGAGGAAAAGAGTGTGAGGAAAACTGATTTGACGGCATCTAGTTACGGGATTTTTCTGTACCTTTCTTTCTCTTCCATAAATTTTCATGGACACAGTTTGATGATTTGATCATTACTTTAGCAATTGGAGACTATTTTGGAATTTGATGAGGTTGTACTGGTGTATAAGGTTTTCCAAAAAATGTAAGATATATACTCAAATTTGAATTTCAGACTATATTATGATCAACAATTGCATGGGATGAACCTATATTAGACAAGGCACGTGTTGTTTGTTTTAAGTTCAAAAGTTACTGAATCCCCTGTGTGTTTATTTGCTAAAACTTTCAACTAATAATATCTTACTTTATTTAGTGTTTGGCTTCCTTAAGACTATAATCTAAGGGAACTGAAATTGAAATGATATAATAACAAACTTCAAGTTTCCACTCTTTTATACCAAAGTAAATCATAGAAGCATTTGTTTGAATATGTTTTATCAGTAAATCCTTTTTGGCTATTGGAAAAAATTAAGGGATTACTTGAAAGAATAAAGGAGAATTACTTGGAAGAAATTGAGGCTACTTATGATATCAAAAGAATGGCTACAAAAGTAATTTCTAGAGGAAAAGTAACCAAGAGGGCATTGAAATAGAAGGGGAGAACTGGGAAAACCAGTCCACATGTATTAAAAGTCACAAAAACCCAGACAGAAGACATACACAGAGCAAAGGACTAAACATGACTCCATGGGGTCCTGACTCCTACACACTGAACCCATTAGAAAGCAATATTTCAATTCCTTAGTGGACTCTGGGGGTGTTATTTACAGGATCAATCAGAAAATGGCTGTTTTCAGTCCCTCCTTTACATCTGGTGGGGAGCCAAGATAGACTATCCATAAAGCAGTTCATACCAGGCCAAAAAGTTTTTGATAGGAGAGCTGTTGCAATGCCTTTATCTGCATGAAGTGGAAACCAGTCCTGAAATCTGAGATAGAAGGGACCCATTCCCTTCATCCTCAGTCCCCACTGTGTGTCTCTTCACCAGCCCACTCTCTTGCTGTAGAGCAAGTCTCTTTTCTGACTCCAATAAATGTACTTCTGCTACCTTTCTTGAGTATGTTGTCAATTCTTTGCATAGGACAGTGAACACTTGGAAATAACACCCCCCACACACATCAATTATCACCTGAGAGCTTGAGGACTCTACCCATTGGCTTGGTAGTTCCACAGGTGCTCAGCTCCAACCAACCACGCTCAGTCTCCGTCTTTAGTCAAGCTCTACCTTCTTAAGGATACACATCTGTCTTACCTCAGATCACACAATTTTTTCTGTGCACACTGCAGTGGTCTTGCTGCCAGAGAAGGGGGCGGTTTCCACACTAGGTAAACAAGCACAAAAGTTTCAAAACCACATTAAATGTAGAAACAGCTCCATCTTTTGTGATTTTCTTTCCAAGGAAACTAATAGAAATACATTTAAATGCTTTCTTAATACAAAATGCAAATGAGTGCCAACATTTACATGCTTATCTTATTCTCAGTATATTTTGGAAGGTCAAATATTTGATACCTAAGAAGAAAGTTAGGCAGTTGAGGGTCTTTGCAATTAGATTTGGTTAAGCAGGGAATCTGTTTAGTGAAAATATGAATCTTTTATATCATCCTTATCAAGTAAAGATAATTCAAAGATTAAGAATTGGAAGACTAAACACAATACAATGAAGTCATAAAAACATAAAATTAAATGAGAGAGTTTGAATTACCTTCAATTTTTCTGGTGTAGTAATGGGCTTTTCTACATAATTTGCATCACAAGAGACTACCTTGTTCATGAAGCTAAGTTTGCCCAAAAAAGGACAAAAACTCTGCAGACTAACTGTACAGCATGACTTTAAGCAAAATACCTGTTTGAGTGTATCTAATATGCATAATATATAAATTATATTTGTGTGCATGTGAACATGTTTTATTTATTGTTTTTTTGTTTTGATTGGACACAGGGTCTCTCTTTGTGCTTTGGAGGGGGCATGAACTCTCCAGTGTTCCTCTTGCCTCAGCATCCCAAATGCTCTCATTATGTAGCACCACTCCTTTCATGTGTGTTTCTAAATATCGTGTTGCATGTATGTGTTGTGTTTATTTTATATATGTCATATCCTGGTAATAGCTAAAAATGGCCCAATCAAGTAAAGTTCCTCAAGTACAATGAACTGTGAATAAAATAAAATAATGACAAGTATGTGTAAGCTCTGGAGAACAACCAAAACAGAAAAATGAAGGAGAATTGACTCTAGGAATAAAAGAGAATGGCACTTAATGAGTTTTCCATATTTCGGCTCTTAATTCTGACAATATGCCTAAGTCTGTAACTTCCTGCTCGATTTACAATTGAATAGAAAAACTGTAGTCAAATCTCTAGCTGATTTCTAAAGTCAGATTAAGAGGGGAATAACATAAATTCGTCATGAAGGCAAAGAAACTTGAATGTTTTATATCTATGTTTATTATGTAGGATATTTATATTGATAAATTATCAATCTTATCATGTTATTATATTAAACAATGGGTACTTAACAGCAAAAAAATCTAAAAAATAAAGAATTGAACTTTTAATATTTATTAACTGTTCATTAAAAAAGGATCAAAATCCACTAAGAAAATTTATCCATAGTATTTTTCACTTGTTATTTTCTTTGAGAAATATTGAACTATTTATGCCACACATGTTTAGGATTGAGTAAACCTCAACCGTTAGCTAGTGCTTAGTGTTTTGAGTGACATCATTGTTGCTACATAACTCATCAATAACATCTACTCCACCTTTGATTTTGTTGAAGAGAGTTTCCATCTCAGGCTTTTGTGTAGCTGAAGTTTCTCTATCAATATGTCCATTCTTGGAAACTCTCAGGGAAAAGAACATTTCCACTTTTCAGGCATTAGGAAATCATGAGACAAGGAGGTACCCAATATAGAAATTTAGTTCTGCACCCAAAACAAGTGCATAGATGTGAACCTACCATAATCTTCTCAATTAGCCATAGTTTTCCTTAATTTTTCCACTTATTTGTTCTTGTGGAACCCACTTTGTATTTATTGCCTTATATTACAATTAGACATTTAAATTTTTATGTAAAGAAAGACTGCATGAAACATTTGTTTTACGTATGACTTTCTCCAAATCTATTCTGTAGGAAAGTTCCCACAATATTTGTTGCCTAGATAATTTAAATATATTTGCATTGACAATTTGAATTTTTAACAACTGAACATAAGATATTTTTCTTAGAGACACTCTATCTTGTGAGTACGTCAACTGTTATGATTCTTTATAGTAACAAATAATTCAACTATGCTATAGCAACAATAACAAATTGACCTAAGAAGACATAATTTTAAAAGTTAGCTCAGAAAGTAATAGGAAAGTGAACACTGAGAGTATGAATTTTTTCAGGGATTCTTTTAACATCACTGGATCCAGTTTTTCTCTATACCCCCTTTATTTTTCAAATTAACCTTATTCCCTTATTATTCCAAAAAGTTGAGTAGAGAAGCTCCAATCTCACGTCAACAAATCTGAAGATTCAGTTTTAAAAGACTCCTTAAAAGGTGTGGCAGCAAGTCTGATTAGATGACCTATGACATTCCTCACTTGCTAAAAACATCACTGAAGTGAAAGAAACATACTAGGCTTATTAAGAATGAGGTCTAAATAAAGCTCCCAGGCTATAGTATATATTCAGAGGAATGAATGCTTCTGGTGTAGTCAACATAGTACCCGAATAAGAATAGAAAAATCGCATCTCGATCTTCATGTCTTATCAAGTGCTTTCTTTGTAATTTTCAAGATCCTTCCAAATTTCTGCAGTGGTGGGTGTTTTTCACTAATGATGTTTTACTGCCAAATATACCATATGTTAATTTTTTTCTAACTAACACTTTTAAAGAAAAGAGAATGAAGGGGCCAACAGAAGTCATTTAGATCCACTTACACAGAAAATGGATTATTTACTGCTGACAGCTGACACTGATGTGTGTTCCAAAATTCCCTTTGGAGTGGATGGAATTGTTTTGACAAGTCTTAAGGTTAGAGTAATTTTTATGATTTTGATGGATGTTATCTTCGGAATCTTCTATGGCGTAGAACTACCTATAACTCTCTTGACAAAAATCCACAACAAATATATAACAAACAACACGACAAAATAAAATATTTTCATGGCTGTGTCAACATCAACTTTCAAATATTTAGATGATAATTTTTTTCTGTTAAATCCAATAGTAAAAGGTATTGCAAAATTCAATGATTATTTAACATTACATGGTTTTAAAAATTTATTTAAAATTCAATGAATTTTATTGGTTAAGACACCAACATGAAATCTATTATCTAACAAAGCTTTGGTGCAAAATACATTATTATTATGTAGTATGTATGGTGGTACGTAAGTTGTTGTACAGAAGGGCTCTAAAATTTTTTCATCTTACCTGACTGAAAGGTTATTAAAATTGGTTAATTCCTCATTGATTCTAAATGTTTTACAATTTTACATACATAATAATAGTAGAAATACGAATACTAGTGGAAATGTCTGTTCCTGTTTCATGTCAATTATATATCTTTAATTGTTGTCTATGTTTTATTTTGCAGAAATCTCTTATTTTTAATGACTATTATTTCATTGTAGGTATATGTTATATTTTCTTTGTCCATTTATATTTTAATAGACATATGTCTTGTTTCCACATTTTGATTATTATGAATGGTGGTGTAATAATACATGATTGTTAATCCTGTGATGGAATCTTGATTTTTATTCTTTGTGATAAAGATTTAGAAGTGCAGCTTTTGAAATACATATATGACAGTCCTATTTTAAAAACTTTGTATTCAATTTTTTTCGATGTTCAATATTTTACTAGAATGTTTACCATGCATACTAATTACATTCCTCCCAGAAAGTTCTATATGTACATAACACAGTTTAATTCTTTTTGTTTTCTCATCTCTTTCTTGGCTCACGTTCAAATCATTATCCCATTTTAAGATAGGTTGTAATGTTTTACATCTTGTGAAGTTTAGGAACTGTGAATAATTTGGATATTGCTCTTTATAGATTCCATAAAGCTTTCAACAGCAGAACTCTGAAGACTCAAAGATCTCCATATGGGCCTCAGCTCATAAAGGTTCCCAGAAGCATCACTCTGAAGACCACACCATTGACATGTAGGCCTTTGAGTGGCTTCCATGATGCACTGCCATTACCACAGTGTGCTGTCCACCCTGTGGGTTGTTTGCTCAGCTCTGAAGAAACATTTTAGCATGACAGAGTCCCAATTGCTCTCTTTCCATTTGGTTTATGATTTTGCTTTTATGTATGAAACTATTGCAAAGAACAATGTCAGGAAGCATTTCGCTTGTGCTTTATTATTGTAGTTTTACAGTTTAATGCCTTATGTGTGTCTTTCATCCACTTGGAGTTGGATTTTCTAATTGTATCATAAAATGGTACAATTTCAATCTTCCGTTCTACATGATACACCAAGTCAAATTATACTTGGGTTTGATTTATCCAACGTGTTGTAGAATTCAACCTGCAAGTTTTGCATCTGTATTGACTAGAGGAATTGGCTTATAGATTCCTTTGGTGTCTATGACTGGTTTTGGAATCAAAAAATGTGAGCCTGAAAGAATAGGTTTGCTAATGTTACCTGTTTTTCTATTTTTTGAAAATGGAGAAAGACTATCATTAAAAACTTCTTCTTTGCATGTTTGCCTTAAGTCACCAGGAGAGCCTTCTGTTCTTGAGCCTTTTTTGCTCCTATCATTGTCAAGAGACTTTGATGCCCAATTTCCTCTCTCTCCTTATCATTATTGTTGCCATTTCTGAAAACAATGTCCTCACTTCTTGACCTCTGACTATGAAAAATATGATTGCAAAGATCAATTTTTAGTGTTAGTGATTGTGTGTGTGTGTTTTTACATTTTCTTGTGCTTCTGCTCTATTGTTTTTACTCTCGTGAACTCTGTGCTTAGTCTGTACTTCTTTGAATAATTCTTGAGATATAAATTTGAAATATTTATTTGATATCTTCCTTAATTACTGTTCCATGTTAGACATTAACTTCTTAGTGTAAAATAAGTGGAAATGTACAGGAATGGTAGAAAATAGTACAAGGATTTTTTTCTATTAATTTCAGATTCCTCAGATGTCTACATTTTACCACATTTATTGTCATTCATTTTTTAAATATTTAATAATATGTCACAGATGTGATGTTACTTTACACTTAAATATTTCTATATGTTTTCCCAAAACATATTCATATATTCTAATACAAAATTTTTAAATCAACACTGATAAACTATTACATAACTTATCTAAACTTTGTCAATTATCCTATTTATAAACTGTCTTCTTTTTTAAGGTAAGGTATGATGTTATCACTGAAACTTCACCCTAATTCTTATTTCAACTCCTAAGTTTTGGTATACTATATTTTCATTTTTTGTGTGACAAAGACGTTTCAGAATTTCTTTTTGACTTATTATTGACTCCCAAATGTTATTTGTGAATGCATTAATTTTTACATATCGATAGTTAACTAGTTTTCTTTCTTTCTGTCAGTACTTCTAGTCTCATTGCATTATGGTAGGAAAAGATACTTTCTACAATTTCAATGTTCTTGATTTAGTTAAGACTGTGCATACATCTGCATGTGTGCGTGTGCCTGAGTGTGTGTCTTAATGTGTGAGTTAACTTGGGGAATTTATTACATGTGCTTTACAATATTTTATAACCTTCTGTTGAACAAGAGTGCACCTTGTTTCAGTTATTTATTTGCTATCCAAATAAAGCATAAAATAATAAATTTAGCCTATATAATCTATGGCTTCCTTTTCTACCGAGCATAATTTTAAGTCCAATTATACCTCACTGTATCCCAGTCATGCTATCCCTTGTTTCCAACACTTGCCATATCTATTTCTACTTCTGTTGCATTATCTATTCCAGGTTTTCAGCTAAGAGGACTTTGCACAATCTCTTATTGTAAGGAAGAGCTGCTGCTTTACTCTCACTTAGGAGTCAGTTCATGGGGTACTTACTTATATAGGGACATCTTTCTTAGTACTACTTCACAATTGCACCTAATTTGTGTGTATGTGTCACTTTTATTGTTGTGAGGATGTTTTTGTTTATATAGTCTTGTATTTTACTCTCTTCTGCTACCTTTTCTTCTGTCTCTATGGAAACGTTTATCTTGTATCTCATCTATTTTGAATATCAGTTTCTAGTAGAGTGCCTAGGTTTTATCAAATGTTCAAGAATTGTTCTCTAAAGAAATTAATGAAAGATCAATTCCAGTTGTATATTTAAGTGTTTTTATGGCAAATAAAATATGCAAGGACTATGTTATATGTATAAGCAAGACTTTTAAATTAAAATGGGTCATACATCACATTATACTTTTAATTATTTTATGGGTTTGAGCCTTTCTAAAGATAATAGGAAGAAAAACAGAAAAATCCTTATATTTATTTTATAAATTTAAGTGGAATAATTTATGTAGAAAAAATAGAAACTCTTATTTTCATAACTGTGTCCTAAATATAAGAAAAGAATTATGTAATGATACTTTTCCTTTGCAAATAAAGGTGTTGCCAGATAAGTATTTGACTTGTTCAAAATTTCATATTGAGTAGTTATTATGCTCTTGATACTAAATAAGGATTATTTATAAGAAAAATAAATAGCATGTAACAAAGCATAGATGTGATAGAGTCAGGCAGGATGAAGACCAGGGAAATTTCCCTGTAATGAGAGAGTGGAATATAAAGGTCATTAACAGCAGATTCACAAATAATGCCTGAAAACTCTTCCACACATGACAAGGCAGAAAAGGGATAAGGAAACTTCAGAGCTTTGAGGACTGAGTTGCAATATGTGATTAGAACATTGATAAGTGGTAAACTATCTGTGTATTGTATGTGTGATGTCACCTGTACCAGTGTGAAATGCACACTTGGATTCTGGTGGAGCAATGAAGCAGTAATGAGACCATATTATGACTCACATAGAAGTCACCCATCAGTTCCTGGTGGTATCTGCTTCCTTTCTCTACATTGCACTGAATAAATATTTACTGAATATCAATAACATTTCAAACTCTACCTTAAATGATAGAGATAAGTAATGAATGAAAAGCATGATGGTTGCTTCCCATCTTGCAGTTTGTATGGGACCACATAAGAGCACAACTGGGGAACAAACTGTCAAGGAGAATATTTGGGGGAGTCACAGTGGCACAATGGAGGACTCCAAAGGAGATCACTCCTCTGGTGTTCTCTGAATGTCTTGTGGTTCTTCCACAGAACCAAAAAGACATTAATTCCTTGATGATACTACGTATCTTCAAATTTGTGGTCAAAGTGAAATAAGCCATTAGAGTGGCCATCTCTTGGAGAAGGACACATAACAAGCACAGTGTAAGGAGGACTGTTGCATTCTTTCAAGCCTCCATCTTCATCTATACAGAAAGAAACAAATGCTACATGTGCTTTGGAAAGAATTTATATGACACCATGGATGTTTCCCAATGTATTAGGGTAGGACTTTGAGAATTAGACTGGGCTACCAAAATGAGAATAATTCATGGGAATTAGGCTGCTTTTACTGAGAACTTTGTTTGAAACTAAAGAGACAAAAATGAAAGACATTGAAAACTCACTTGAAAGCTGCCCATGCTAAAATGAATGTTTGCATTTGTATATGTGTCTTATAATAGTTCTCAAAATAAAATCATGTACATTGCAGCATTTTGCTTTCTGTCTTTTGGCTTCTCATTAAAGAAAAAGAAGAATTCATTATGTTACCAATTTCACAATTACAAATGTAAATAGCAATTCTTTTTCTCTGCAGATGACAATTACTTTATTTAGGAAGCCCTCTATTATTACTTATTTTAGTTGTTTCTGTTTTTCAAGAATAGAATCAGTGGGCTGGAGATTATCTCAGTGATACCTGTGCCTGTCTTGCAAGTGCAAGGGCCTAAGTTCAATCCCCTGGTAATCACATAGAATACTGGGCATAGAGACTTATGTCCAGCAGCAATTAGTACCACATACCACAGTGCCAGGCATGGTGGCTCACCCTGTAATCCCAGCACTTGGGAGGCAGAGACAGGAGGATTGCTATGATGTGAGTTTGAGGCTGAGCTTAGGGCCAACCTGAAATACAAGGTGAGACCCTGTCTCAAAAAAAAAAATAGAATTGATTGTACACTAAAAAATTTAATATGCATATTATACACTGCTATTATTTTTAATATCTTTTCCCAGAATTTGATCTGATCAGCAAAAAATTTTTGGTTTTTAAATTCAACCAACTACTCATAAAGCGGGCTGTTTTCATACTGCATTCCCACCAATATAATACTAATTGTTTGAAGCCTGCCAGTGAAATAAATGTTAAATAGAACTTGATTATTTTTAACATCTTATTTAATAAATTATCTAGTTTTTTTATAAAATATAATCCATCTCCCATGCTATAGCTGGGCTCTCTGACTTCAGGATCCTGAGGAGAACTTTCTCCTCATCCTAGAATTGCTGATCTGTCAGAATTAAATTCGTCTGTCATTATTCAAAGGAAAGATATAAAAAGCAGAAAGATGTCCAGTGAGGAAGAATCTCTTGCATATTTGTCCCTAGATTAACTGTGTTTCCTTACTTTTTTTCTTATGTTCATACAGAAGTCATATCGAAAAAATCAGTGGACTCCAAAGTAAAAGAAATTGTTCCTGTTACAGTTCCTGTCACTACAGTGCTCTGCTACCTTGGTAAACTAGTAACCCTATTGGATCCACAGAAGTCCCAGTTATACATTTCAGCAGTTAAGACAGTAGGTCTGTATGCTTTTCAATTTTTTTCTCTTTTCTGAAATGCCTTTGACATTTCCATGTCCTGACTTTTTTTTTGTTCTAGTTCACATCTTTTCAGTGTTTAATTCTTTTGGAATAAAGATAAATCCTTCCATAAATGTCAAAAGCCACACTAAGGAATGAACAATTGGGACTGATAAGACATTAAAGTGGAGTGTTTGTGTATGTGTCTTCCCTGGGGCCACCTACACGACTGATGTTAAGCTTAGGTTTCTGAGTAACGGTGCCCCAGGAGGATACAATTTATTTTAAACTTATTTTTGTTAAAGAGAGAAAGAGAGAGAGAGAGAGGAGAGGAGAGGTTTATTTTGTTTAACACTTTCAGTGCATGGAGAACTCACATCAAGACAGAACAAGGATGTATACTTTCTAAGGCTCTGTCATGATGCAGGATTGGAATGACAGTCATTTGCATTCACACTCAGGCAGTGCGAGAGAGGAAATTGACAGAAGTCAGAACACTCGGAAATAAGCCACAGATTTCAGAGCTAAGTCTGTCTGAGTGATCTATCTCCCATCAAGATCTTATTTTTATACCACTTTAAAAGCATTCAGCTGACCTTCAGAAAGAGTATTTCAGCTTTAAATGTTATAAAATTCAATTAGAGGGGAAATATAAGCTGAAAGATTTTGCTAAAATGAAAACAGACCAAAAATCTGACATTTCTGTTTCTTTAAAAGATACAATCAGTTTAAAAATTTTAATGTATGAAATATACATAAAATGCAATAGTCACCAGAAAGGGCATTAGTAAACATACTAATATATAATATAGCCAAAAGTGTTCATTAAAACTTAAAAGTATTGAATTAAAGATGACTTGAATATGATATTTAAGAGAAAAATCTGAGCAATTTATTAATTCACATGTGATAACACTGGTAACAAATGTAAGGAATCAATCTAGTATTTGCTTCTTAATTTAAAAACTAGTTTTATTTACACTGTGTTACATCTTAACAAAGAAATTTATCTTTCTGTCTCTCAAAATATTACTAAATAACATCTTTAAATTTTTAATATTACTACATAACATCCTTAATATTACTACACAACATCCTTAAATATTTTTACCTTTCTAATCATATCATTTTATTCACTTTTATTTTTGGTCAAAATAGAAGAGAATTGTCTTATTTATATTCTTATTCACCATGTGAGAAATAAGGTTAGACAGGAGAGTAGAGTTCATTGTTGCAACTCAGTTTCTGTGGAAATATCTTAAAGGAAATCTTGGTCTTATGTTTCCTTACAAGTATAGCTATTAAGATACATAGTAATAAGGCTGGGGATTTAGCTCAGTGGTTCCAGCACCTGCCTTGCAAGTGCAAGAGCCCGGGTTCATAATCACATACCACAGTACCAGGTGTGGTGACTCACATCCACCAGCAGTCAGTACTACATATCACAGTGCCAGGCTGTGGTAACTCATGCCTGTAATCCCAGTACTCAAGAGGCAGAGGCAGGAGGATTGCTGAGTTTGAGGCTCAGTTCAGGAACAGCCTGAACTACAAAGCAAGACCCTGTTTAAAAAAAAAAAAAAAAAAAAAAAGAAAAAGATACATAGCCATCTGCATTTAATGTAAGTATTGAAAATGCTAAAATTAGGGTTAATAGGTCAAAATATAAAAATCACAAAATAATACCTACAAGGGAAACTCCTTGTTCATCCTTCAGTAGATGAATGAATAAAGTGAATTTTTTACAGCTGAATAGTTGAGTAGTATATATCCATTATATATAGATGGCACATTTTTACCCAGCTATGTGTTAATTATACAGTTCCAGGATTTTATTATTAGGAATCATGCTGCTATAAATACTGGTATTCCTGTATTGGTGAAATATGATGAATTACAATGTTAGGGAAGATACTAAGCAAGAGGATAGATGGCCCATGTGGAATATCTAATTTCAGTTCCTTGAGAAATTTCCATATTGATTTTGGAATGAATTTATGTGTCTGCATTCCCACCAGCAACTGAAAGAGGGTCATTTTTCACCCTGGCTGCACCAGAATTTCTTCTTGATTTCTTAATAATTACAGTTCTTCCCAGTGTAAGATGGAAATCCAGTATTCTTCTAATTTGAATTCCCTTAAAGCCCAAAAATGTTGGATTTTTTGACATACATAGCATTTGAAAAATATCTGAAGGGATGAAAAGAAAAAGACTAATATAATGACATGTGGGCTGAGTTGCAAAGGACATGCTAGGTACACTCTTAAGGACTATGGCAGCAAGACTATTTCAAGTGAAAGGCCTGTTCCTCAGTCAAAATAAGGAAACAGGAAGTCACAAACCATGGTGGGGAAAAGGCGGTTTTGTTGAAGGGTGTCACTCAGTGAGGACATAGCAGGACATAAGGACTGTGTTTGCAGGTTAGTTTGAAAAGAAAACCAAGGACAAGTGGTGTCTTATGGTTGGGGGAGAGAGTAGATAATATCTATATATTAAGGCCGTCCTGCAATTTACATCAAATAAGAGAAATAGAGAGGAAAGCCTCCAAAACTAGTCAAGTTATTCTTTTCATAGCTCAAGTGTTAAACTGCTAATGCTTTGAGACAACTGGAATTAGATGAATGGATTTCTAGAAGAAGCAATCTGAAGGAGGAATGAAAATACATAATGAACATTTGCAGATGATTCCAGAGTCTACATTTCTCTTCATAAATTAATCTTTGCAAGGCTGAGATTTTGTACATTTTAAGCAACATTTATCCATCTCCCATATGTACAACATGGAGATCACCGTTCTATTGTCTACTTACTCTGAATTCATTCCATATTTTTAAATTTCTTGTGTATGTAGATTGACTGCACAGTATTAGTCTTTTTATGCACACACTTTTATGATCATAATGTTTTTCAAGTTTATATATATTACTACTAATGAGAGACTCTCTTATTTGGTACTAAATAACACTTCTTTTTATATTACATGCAACACATATCTTTTACTCATTCATCTATGGACATTAAAATCGATTCAACATCTTAGCTGCTTTGGAGAATTATGTCATGACTGTGGAAATTTAGATGATTTTTGAAGATATTTTCTTTTCCTTTGCAGTCTTCCCAGAGATGGAATTATGGATCTCATAGTATTTGTATCTTTAATGTTTTAAGGAACCTCTGTACGGTTTTTCCTTGTGGTTGTTCCACATTACATATGACTGACATCCTAGGAGTATTCTCTTTTCTTGATGACTGGTGACACTAGTTACTTTTCATCTGTCTAATAACAGCAGCTCTAACAGTTGTGAGGTGTTACTGTGTTGTGGTTTTGAACTGCAGTGTCCTGACGGTTAGAGATAAGGAGCTTCATTTCATGAAGCTGTTGGCCATTCATAGGTCTTCCTTGAAAAATGCTTATTCAAGATCTCTTTCTACTTGTTAGGCAGATTATTTCCTTTTGGTATTGAATTATTTATGTTCCTTTCATATTTTAGATGTTAACCTACACAGATATATGGTTTGCAAATATTTTCTCATCATATGTTTCTTCACTCTATGGATTAACAATTAATTTTGTTTGCTTTGTTTTTATTGTCTGAGAGCTTGAAATCATAACCAAAAAATAGCCTTAACCACCAATATCAATAAACATTTCCCTTACATTTATGCTTAGTAGTCCCACCACTACAAGTCTTACATTTAAACCTTTAATACAATTTGAATTAATGTTTGAATCTGAGATGAAATCATTCGAGATGTGGGTATCTAGTTTCTCCAATATCCATTATGGAAGTGATTATTCATGAAAAGCAACTAAACATAAGAGTATGGATTTATTTCTGGGCTCTGTTCTGACCCATTGGTTTCTGTCCCTGTTTTGTACCAGCACCATATGATTTACATTACTGTGTCCTGGTAGCACATTTTGAAATTAGGTAGGATGGTAATCCCAGGTTTATTCTTCTTGAACAAGATCACTATAGGGTATTGTAAATTGTTTGTTGTTTTTTTCCTACTTCTATGAAGGACACCATTGGAAATGTGACAAAGATTGCATTAAATCTAGAGATTAAGAGTAGCACAAACACTTTAACAATGTTGAGTTTTCTAAACAATGAACATAAAATATCTTTGTTCCTTCTTTATCATGGTTTTATAGTTTTCATTGTACAAATTTTTCATCTCTTCACTTTGACTTCTTCCTAACATTTTTTTTTTTAGTTTTGTGCTATTGTAAATATGAACATTTTCTTAATGTATTTTTAAAAATCATTCATTTTGGGTAGAGGATTTAGCTCAGTGGTTCTGTCACCTGTCTTGCAAACGCAAGGACCCGGGTTCGATCCCTGGTAACCACATAACAATACTGGGGGTGGAGATTCACCCCAGCATCAACCAGTACCACAAACCACAGTGCCAGGTGTGGTGGCTCATGCCTGTAATCCCAGCACTCGGGAGGCAGAGGCAGGAGGATTGCTGTGATGTGAGTTGGAGGCTGATCTCAGGGCCAGCTTGAACTACCAAGCAAGACCCTGTCTCAAAAATTTAAAAAAAAAAAAAATCATTCATTGTTAGCACATAAGAGTACAACTGATATTTGTATTTTGGTTTTGTATCAGGCAGTTTAATTGAATTCAGTTAAGTTTTTGATTGAGTATTTGCAGTTTTCTAGGTATAAGAATATGTTATCAGAGAAAAGAAACAATTTCACTTTTTTTCTGACATGTGTGCAAGAGAATCCAGAATCTTATGAACAAGCTTTTGTTCCATAGAGGAAATCTCAGAAATTAAAGCACAAATTAAAAAAAAAAATGTGAGTAAGTTGTAACTTCCTTTTTTTGTTGTTGTTTTTGTTTTTGTTTTTGAGACTAGGTTTCATGTTGTAGTTCCGGCTGGGCCTGAACTCACTATATAGCCCAGGTGAGCATTCCTCCTGCTTCTGCCTCCCAAGTGCTGGGAATATAGGCATGAGTCACCAAGTCTGCCACTGTGGTATGTGTTACTGATTGCTGGTGGGCATGAGTCACCACACCCAGTTTTGTTGTATGTGGTTACCGGGGATCAAACCTGGGCCCTTGCACTTGAAAGGTAGGTGCTGGAACCACTGAGCTAAATCCTCAGCCCCTATACCTTCCTTTTTTATTTTTTTTTTAGGTGTTTTGAGACAGGGTCTCGCTTTGTAGTTCAGGCTGGCCCTGAGGTCAGCCTCAAACTCACATCACAGCAATCCTCCTTCCTCTGCCTCCCGAGTGCTGGGATTACAGGCGTGAGCCACCACACCCGGCACTGTGGTATGTGGTACTAGTTGCTGCTGGGCATGAGTCTCCACACCTTGTATTGTATGTGGTTCCCGGGATCCAACCCAGACCCTTGCGCTTGCAAGACAGGCGCTGGAACCACTAAGCTAAATCGCTGGCCCCTGTACCTTCCATTTTTGATGAACTCAATTTGAGGAGTCAGAGAGGATGTGAGTATGGACAAGAAAAACACATGAATGATATCTGCTAAGAGGTGGCTGAAATACAAAAAATCATAATCTAATTTTAGCGTTAAATAAATTATATCCATTAATCATTCCATTGTTTCCAAAATGTAAAACTTTAACCTTTCTACGGGACACATTTCTTAAGTTTAGAAGTATGCACATTTAATTTTCATTTTCTTTAACTGAAATATGATCTCTCAGATAAAATTTTCCCCAGTATAACAATGCTAGTCATTGCTGAAATAGCCCGAATTTCCATTCCTTAAGGGATAGATTTATACTTCTCAAAGAACATATTTCTAGAGAGTCTCTCAGTAATCTTTTAAAAAATAAATGAACAAAATCTCACCCTCTAGGAAAGAAAGGATGAAACATCTTATGCAATTCATAGCTTGACATATAACTGACAATTTGAAAGTATTTAATGTTAAACATACAGAAAATCCTCAACTTTCAATTGAGTTACATGTTGATAAAATTTGAAATGCTGTAAGTCAAAAAAATATCAAGTGCATCTATTCTGCCGAATCTCATAGCGTAGTAACGGGGCACACTGTAGCGCACGGTTTGCCCTGTGGTCACAGAACCGTTCAGGAAACGCAGCTCATAGCTGCTGTCCAGCAGCTTGGGGAGCATCGTGAGATAGGTGACGTATCCCAACCCCACGAAGAGCCATAGATTTAGAGTTCAAAGTGTGCTTTCAGCTGAATGAGTGTTACTTTCACACCAATGGAAAACCTGAAGTTTTTTGTGTTTTTTTGTTTTTTTTTTTTTTAGGTTTTTTGAGATAGGGTCTCGCTTTGTGGTTCAGGCTGGCCCTGAGCTCATCCTCAAACTCACATCACAGCAATCCTCCTGCCTTTGCCTCCCAAGTGCTGGGAATACAGGCGTGAGCCACCACACCCGGCACTGTGGTATGTGGTGCTGGCTGCTGCTGGGCGTGAGTCTCCACACCCAGTATTGTTATGTGGTTACCAGGGAATCCCACCCAGGCCCTTGTGCCTGCAAGACAGGAGCCAGAACCACTGAGCTAACTCCCCAGCCCAAAACCTGAAGCTTTTATGGCTCAAGAGTTGGGAACTTCTCCTAGAGTCTGAGGTCACCTAAGGTCAGACGGAGACAAAGAAGTGCCCTTCATGACTTAATCATCTGTCATTTGGGTAGGAGAATGCACACATACAAACAAGCACAGATAAATGAAAGATTTGTTTTCTATTGCTAGAACTTGGCTTCTTTTTAGCATATCAGCGATTTCTTTACCAACTCCTTCAATCTCCTTTCATCGGATCTCTTTTGTCAGAGGTTAAGGTACAAGGCATTGAGCAAGAGGAGAAGGAGGGCTGTCACATCCTTCTATGATATACTGATTAAATACACCCACCCGCCCATTGCTGTCCTCGACATGCTCTTGCTTCTGTGTCTCTGTGCTGCTCTTATTTTTTCCCTTACAGAATTTTTGGCTTCTCTTCTCCAAATTCTCCATCTCCTCCTATCTTCTACATGGGAAGAGTGATTGGATGCTGTCCTGTTTCCACCGCGCAGCCTGACTGCTGGCATCCACCATGTACAGGGCTTAAGGGTGGCACCGGCCAAAACCCAGCACATAATGGTTTTATTTGTGACCAGAAAAGCAAAAGGCTTCCATTTGCCAGACTCTTTCCTTCTTCAAGAAAACAGAAATTAAAATTGACAGATAACTACTCTTTCTTAAATCACCTTCCCAAAATGAGAGGATTTATTTGTATGAACTGATAGAGGCAATTTATTTTTTACCAGTTATTTTGGTGCTCTGTACAGAAAATTGAATCAATTGACACCACATTTTAGATTTATTTCAACAGTATTTTATTTGCCCTACTAGTCTGTCCCATAATCACATTCTATGTTTGATTAATAGACAATACGTTGGAGAATGTATTATTGAAATAACTTTGGTGTTAATTTTTAAAAAATCAGGAGCTCTGTCTCATGAGATTTAATAATATTTATTCATGTTAAAGTACTCATTTTCTATGTCACAACCAAGCCATTATGTGCATAAAGTAGAAATGATTTTTTTCAAATCATGGTAGTGTGCTTTGACCAATATGATAATTCTCATCCTTTTAGTAAATGGTGAAAAAACTATAGCCAATCTCAAGAGAAACCAGACTTCGCATCAAATTAGGAAAAAATGTATATTTCAGTATCAAAGAAAATCCTAACAGCGATTGTATCACAGAAAATAGGAAAATTCCTGGAGGCTGTGTATCTCTCAGCATCCAAAACTATTCCTCCGTTTCTCTTTTCTTTTTACCTTCTTTCTCTCTTTTTTATCCCTTCCCTCTTTCCCCCTTCCTTCCATCCTTATTTCCTTCCTTTCCCTCTCTTTTCTCCTCTAAATAAAGCATTTGTATAAAATGTAAACACATATCCTTGTGTCTACTACCTAGTCCCCAGATCATAAAATGATAATCCTTTTGAGACATTCCAAGTTTTAAGATTTAAAACAATAAGTACATTTTGTTTTGACCTCCCCCTGAGAACCCGTGTTGTCAATACAGGCAGAGGAGCAAATGAGTATTTTTGTGACCTTTATCTTTCCTTCAACTCTTGCCTGTTAAGGATCTGTCATACGCCAAATATTGATTATTACTGGAGAATAAATTATCAGATCTAGACATGACCATCAATGCTAAATGCCCTATTGGCAGTGTTTTAGCAGGAAAATTATTAGCAGCTTGGTTTAACAGGAATATTGCTAATATATTTCTACTCAAATGAGCATGTATCTATTTCTTTCATTTTATTTGATTGGAACAAATTATTATATATTAAAAGAAGTTGCAAAAAATAGTCACGCTTCAGGAGGAGTGGTTAAATTTCTGTGTCAACATGACAAGGCCACATAGCCCAGCTATTTGGTCAACCCTAGATCAGATGAGGTTATGATGGTATATTTTAAGGATATCATTCAATCAACATTTTGCAATCAGTTAAGTAAGTGTGCTACCCTCATAAGCACAAAATTTTCCAAATAAATGAAGGATTCTCCCAAACTGCAACATAAAGACCCTGAGTATCCATCTATCTTGTACTGTGAAATGTGGCTTCCACTGCAACATTCACTTTTGTCCAAGTTGTCAATATGCTGTGCCACCATACAGATTTCAGACTAGCCATCCCCACCACAACCAAATGAGCAGTTCCTTGAGATTTCTCTCTGTATGGAGAGAGGTAGATAGATGACAGATCGACAGAAAGACAAGCAGAAAGATATGGATATATACATAAAATACTCTCCTCTTATCTATTGTTTCATCTTCTTTTGTCTCAGTTACCATCAAATAAAATCAATTACAGCCTGAAAATATTAAAAAGAAGTCCAGAAATGAACAATTCATGCATTTAAATCACATGGCATTTTTAGTAGCATGCACAAATGTTGTACTGCCCTGCTACATCCTGTGTGAGGCATGTACCATTTCTTCTTCCAGTGTATCCACTCTGTAGTTGCTTCCTCCCTGTTAGTCACTCGGTATCTGGGTCAGCCATCAGGGCTCATATGTAGAGTTTATTATTATCTACACTTTCAGACATTTCATATACATCTCTATCTCAATATCTGTATCTATAGCTGCAATCTCTTTATATGTAAACATACAGAATCAATAGATTACTGAAACATCTGTATTTAGTGTGCATAGAGAATCACACTGCTATTTCTCTAGGAATACTTAATACAATTTATTTGAACATGTTCTTTCAACTTATAACATTCACACTGTCATAATCTCACGCATAGTGTTATCTGGATTTGTCTTCTCTTCTCATTTTCATATCATTCTGTGAAAACATTTTCTTCAGGAAGCACAGCAGGGCTATTAGATTTTTAGTGTTTCCCAATGAGTCCTCAAGTTTTCTCTCTGTACTCTAACAGTGTGATACTACAATTAGGAGGCAAACATTTTTCATAGGACCACCAGTACTTACAGCAAAGTAGATTCCCAGGAAATTTCTGTTAAAAAGTAAATGAATTTGAAAAACAAATGTCTAAAAAAAAAAAAAAGAAAGAAAGAAAGACAAGATAAGAAATACAGGTCAGGGCTGAGGCATTAGCTCCATGGTGCCATGCCTGCCTCACAAAAGCCAGATCCTGAGTTTGATCTTGAGTACCAGAAAAAAAAGAAAAGAAAAGAAAGAGACGAGGAAAAGAAAAAGGGACAAGGGAAGGAAGGAAGGAGGGAGGGAAGAAGAGAGGGAAGGAGGGAAAGTGAAAGGTAAAACATCAGTAAGAAAAGAAAAGATTTTCCAGAATACCAGTAATTGAATTTGTAGGAAGAATGGTCAAAGATGCAGTGATAAGTAACACCTGTGAGATGAGAAAGCACTTGTACAGCAAATTAGTTTCTTTATTAGGTCATTATCTTAGTGCCTATTGTGCCCATGATATGAGCAAACACTATTCTACACACTTTAAATAAGTCATTTCAGTGTCTTAACAATTTTGTAAAATATATATTATGACTACTCAAAATTAATACTTTTCCCAAACAGATAACAGTCAGAGCCAGGATGTAAATCTGAGGAGTGTGAGTTCCTGTGCTTACAATAACCTCACAAAATTTCCTCTGGACTATTTGAAAAAAATATTTTTTAAGGAAGAATAGTCACATTCTCTGACACTAGTCATATCCCAGGAGCTGTTTATTTAAGTGTTGTTAAGTTTTAAATCGCCAGGGACTTTTTTTTTTCCAGCCAAATGTCCACCAGTCATCATCAGCTATGATGGTCCTATACCTGTGAATTTACCTAGGGATCGAAGCACATAAATGTGAGTTGTTCTCAGATGACCTGCAAAGGGAAATGACTATTTATTAGGAAAAACTTTTACAGTGTGAAATGGACTGAAAGTGGATGTTATTTAGCATGAAATCATGTAGAATGACCCTGAAAGATTTTTTAAAAGTAATCGAGAGCCTTCCATCTCTGCTCACCAATTTGTTAGAGCACTGAGTTCACCTTTTCAAATATGCAAGCAAATCCTGAATTCATAATTTACTTCTGGAGCACTTACGGTTGTGCCTAAAAGATTTGGGACCATGACTTAAACCAGAATGGATAGGACCATGGAAGATTTAAGCTTTCTTTATGTCATTAAAAGAAATTTTAACCTTACATGTTTTATTGAAGATATGAGGTATGGTTGTCAAAAATGTTATACTTGAGAATGATTTTATGTCCATAGTTAAAATTTTTATCATTTTGAATAAAATGAGAGTTGTTATTGAATGTTAATTAATTTGTGTAATCTCAGTTATCATAGCTAATTGTATTTTCTAGATTAAGTAATTAAATATATTCAGGCAAAACATAGGATAATGAAAAGAAAATCAAAGCAAAATCCTGATTTTAATATAATACAGATAATCTTTAACTTAGAATAATGAAACTAATAGCAACCTCCAGAAAATACATATTTAAATATAAGATATCTGGGCATGGTGGCACATGCCTGTAATCCCAGTAGTAGAGGAGGCTCAGGCAGGAGGATGACTGCAAGTTCAAGCTCAGCCTGGGCTACATAATGAGTTCACAGACAGCCTCAACTGCACAGCGAGACTCTCAACAAAAAATAAGTGAGGTCAAATGACAAAGCCCTTACTTGTAGTATTATAGTAAACCGGACAACATATTAAAACTTTTAATATGTGGATAATTGTTTCCAATCATAAAATAAAATCCTTATGCATTATTAACAATAAGCAAATACACAAGTAGAAAATAAACACATAAACAGAAAATGAAAACATACCTCATTAAAAATCTAAATCATCTCTGCACTCAAAATTATTAAAAGTTAGTGGCCATGTTTACTTGTCAAATTATATATGAAAATAGGTATTTGATTATTCAAGTTTATCTGGCTACATTGCAATGCATAGCTCACCATACATTACTGGGAAGAGTACAAGTTTGAAAGTTTTAACAAAGATCAATATAGAAATATGTCAGAAAGTTTACTAATCTTTATATTTCAGAAGTTAATAAATAATATTCTATGGATATATTGTGGAAGAGCATATTAGAGGTGCTGAGTAAATATCCATTACAACAGTTTAATACAACTAATAATTGAGAATCAATACAATTATCTAATATTGGGAGAAACTTATAAAAGTATTTCTATAAGAACTCTATTAATGATCTCCCCTTGATTTTCCGAACTTGGTTTAGAATTGTGAAATGGAACAACCCTTCAGCCTTAGAGAAGGACAAGACCACCAGATACTCTTGTAACACTGTCTTCATTGATGGACATTACAACAGATATGAAGCGCCACACCAGACAAAGTATTCTACTAAGGAACAAAAAACGCTTAATTCCAAAGAGATTACAATTACCAGTAGATCTTTCCTATACCTATAATGTCCAAGATCTAGGTTAACCTAGATTGTTTCAGCTAAAACATAGAGACACACATGGAGAGAAAGTTAACCCAAGTTGGCTGTACTGTTACAGAATAAGTTATTAATATCACATTTACTACCAGCCACAACTCTCTGATGCAAAATGCTCCAAGTGAGTTATTTGTTTTAAGAAAGGATGGATTTTGCTGCCATTTCTGACATTTATTTTAGAAGCATCCTGAAAAAGCACCCTCAGGTAAGTAGAAAAGGTGACGATGATTTTAGACACAGCATCTCTTAATGTTTCATGGAAGAGTTCTATAATGAGTCTGGAAGTAAAGCATCCAGTCAATAAATGATGGTTTATTGAAACTATTGGAATAATAAAATTTCCTTAAACATTAAAAAAAATTAAAAGATCGATAAATCCTTTTCAAGACATTAATGCTGGTTATTTGCAGAATCTTTATTTTGTACCCTCAGAATCACTTTCTCAAATTGTCCCTGATTTACAAGTTTAATGACATCAATAATTCTTTGAAATATTTGAACTTCATACTGTCATCCTTCAATATCTTTTCTATTACCATGGAATTTAATTTTTGTTTTCCTTTCAACACCTTTATATTGTTTTAATATCTAAATATATTCATAAATTTTCTTTCATATCATTTTCACATTTCAAATAATGCCTTTATATTGAATACACACACGCATACACATATGTTGTAAGTTTAATTAGTCTGTATCACTATTTTCTTTAAATAATACAAAGACACTGAGAACATTTTAAAGGCTAAAAACCTTTGGAGTTCTTTAGTACTAACCATACCCATTATTTATTCTAACTTATTATTGGCTTATAATTTAGTTACTCCTTGCATAAAAATTTTAAAATATCCAGTAACAACAGTGCAATAATTAGAGGTTATGTTTTTGCCATTACTATAGTAATAGTGGTTTCTCTTTCTTTTTTATTAATTCAAAAATTTGGGCTCAGCAAAAGTGGTTCACGCCTGTAATCAATTATAAAAAAAAAATATTCCTCTAAGGGAAAAAGCCCATATTTGGCTAATTTCTTTTTTTGTCTTTTTTTTTTTTTTTGCGACAGGATCTCACTTTGTAGTTCAGGCTGGCGCTGAGCTCAACCTCAAACTCACATCACAACAATCCTCCTGCCTCTGCCTCCCGAGTGCTGGGATTACAGGCGTGAGCCACCATACCTGGCATTGTGGTACGTGCTAATGATTGCTGCTGGGCATGAGTCTCCACACCCAGTATGGTATGTGGTTCCTGGGGATCGAACCCGGGCCCTTGTGCTTGCAAGACAGGCGCCGGAACCATTGAGCTAAATCCCCTGCCCTGATATTTGGCTAATTTCTAAACAGTCGTTGCAGTTACTATTGGATTTAATTATTGAATACAAGGATATACACATACACAAAGACATTGTTATTACATTTATTCTGCATGCAAATTAATTTGGAAAACTGTAGTTATCCAATAAACCTTCATTTTCATAACTCATGTATGAGCTTTTGTGTACACAGAGTGCTCAAAATTTCAGAATCATTTTTTATCTCAGTATAATTCTAGATTCATGATATATTATATTTCTCGGTGTAAAGTATAGGTACAAAACTAAGAGGAATGTGGTGTTTTTTTTCATATAGAAGCAAAACTTAAGTCACTTCAATTCTGTATTCTGTGTGGAAATCCTTCTATGAACCATGTAGAGTTTCTGCTAGAAGTATTTCACTGAGTTTTTAGCCCTCTTATTAAAAATACATCCATGTAATTAAACCTATCAGTCTATTACCTTTTTCATTTTATGCACTATTAAATTTATTTTTATTTTTATGGGAATGGTTACATACACAAAGTTTAATGAAAGAAATTTTCATTGTCTGCTTTAGAAACCAATATCATTATCATGTAATTTCTTGACTATTACTGAGTATAATTCTGAAGCACAGAGGAGAAGGCTGTGAAAAGCAAATCCTCCCTGTGTCATCGAGGCTAGATGCAGTGTTGGAGCTATTATGCTGCCATGTCTGCTGATTCTCCATCAGGGAGCTCTCGTTCATTTCCGGTGTGTGATCATGGAATCCAGGTCCCTTTGAAGAGAGAGTGTACTATTCTCTTGTAACTCGGGCACGGGGAGATGGGAACAGATGAGACTTAAGGAATAATTCTTGCAATCACTCAGGAACACTTCCATTGCCTGTGTATTAGAATATCAGTACTCTATTACATTTAAACACTTATAATGGTATAATGTGCAAGATTAGGACATTTGAGTTCTCATGAGAAAAAGAGTGTACAATGGATACTCTCACAGTAATTTGGGAAGTTTCTTTGTCATTTATCAGTGCAAAGTCATTTTTCTAGTATTTGTCTCAGATTGGCTGTGTCCTTTCCATGCAGACATTTTCTCAGGTCTCTTCCCGACTACTGTAACACAGAGGGACTTGAAACTGACACATCTTCCTATAACGGGGACTTCAATGATCAGACTCTAGTTCTAATTTTGACCTTTCCAGATTATCTCCTGCATGTGACTTGAAAGGCAAGTTCTTCCACATTGACTTAGTGTAACATGAGGCAGAACTCTTAGGAGGAAATTCAAATCATAAAATACTCTGTCAAGGAATAACAAATAACTTAAAAAGAGATACATCATGGTGTGTATATGTATATGATTAAAGGGAAAAAATCAACAGAAGGGAGTAACAAATATAAATGAATATCCACTGTTGTCATCATAGATATCATATAATTTATAGTACTAGAAAAAATTCGATAAGCATCAACAAATTTATAGTCGGGGAACTCTTCACCCCTCTGTAACTAATATATGTATCAACTAGACTAAAAACATTGACAAAATTGCAGAGCAAACCTATCTTTCAAGGAAATGGACACTGTAGATATTTACAGTGTTCCATTCAAAAACAATGAATACACATTATTCTTACCAGTGCATGCAAGACTCTCCAGAATAGATCATATGCTACTTCTTAACACATGTTCATGTAAATTCAAGACAGTCAAATTATTCTTTTTTTTTTTAATTATCTTTATTGGTACATTAAATATACACATCATGATTGCACTCCATAATGGGGATTTGTACCAGTATAAGACACAACTTAATTCTCATTTTTTCCCATAGCCCCACCCACCCTACCACCCCCCCCATATATATAAAATTTGTTTCCTTACTTTTTTTTTTCAATCTCAACATTTTCCCCTTTCACCTT